>ML330064.1:0-33907 GCA_005239505.1 Nicotiana paniculata | reverse complement strand
ACGCCCGGCTATCGCCCGGGTGTTTCCTCTTCGACCCTTAAGCGTATTTTCGACGTATTTGCATCCCTTTAGCTCCGTTTCCATCTCCAATTCACCTACATATGAAATAAACTCCATTAAGCACATAAAAAGTGTATTTTTATCATTAACGCACATAAAATGTAAGGCATATAACATATTAAACCATGTATTCTAGCCTCGCATCAAGGCTTTTGTCAGAGGATTACCCAATACAGCACAAACTCCACCACCAGTTAATCCAACAACTTTGGAGAATCCGCGTTTGAGACTTGATAACTCTAGAAGTGTAAAAATACCCAATGAACCTCGCGATGGAGGGTCATGTACACCAAATAATTCTAGTTTACAAAGTTTAGTGCTAACTTTGCAAAAATAAGTGAAGGAGAAAAATGAGAGTATAGAGCAAATACTTGGCGTACCTCTTGTGATCAAAGGTGTGGATCGATAATTATTCACAGCAACCCTGGAAGCCAAGTGCAGCACCTTTGCCGATTCCCAAAAAGTTTAATATGCTTGATATTCCCAAATTTGACGGGATGTCCGACCCAAAAGATCAAGTAACTGCATCACTACTGGCGTAAAAGGAAATGATATAACCAAGCAGGATATTGAATCGGTTTTGGTTAAAATATTTTGGCGAAACCTCACAAAAGGAGCGTTAACATGGTACACTCTCTTACCTGAAAATTCCATTGATCTTTTGCTGAGCTTGCTGATTCATTTATAAATGCACATTCTGGGGCTCAAAAAGTTGAAAAGGGGATGGAAGATATCTTCAAAGTTAAACAGGGGAGTACAAAATTGTTCAGAGAAATCGTAGATAGATTCCAACGAGAGAGGATGTTGCTGCCACGAGTACCTGATAACTGGGTGGCTATGGCATTCACGAGCAACTTGAACGAGAAAAGTCTAGAAGCCACAAGGAGGTTGAAAGAAAATTTGCGGGAATTTCCTGCAACTACTAGAAATGATATGTACAATCAATACAACACGAAGCTGCGGATAGAAGAAGATATGGTTGCACAACCGAGGGTTGATGAAAGACCAAGTTCGAGACGCTCGGAATCATAGAGAAGGTTTGGTAAAAACAGATACGAGCCTTATATGGGACCTGCAAGGCGAGATTCTCGACCTAAATAAAAGAATGCTCGATTTGATTTAAGATAAAGTCAATAAGAGGCGAGTTCTTCATCCAGGTTCAAAAAGGAGCGAGATGCCCGAAGCAATGATTCCGGTACTCAAGGAAGAATAGAAGATTATAGATTTAACATTAGCTCCTCTGGATTGGTGGATGCTCTAAGATGGACGAGAGAGAAGGTGTGATGGCCGAATGAGATGAGATCAGATCCAAACAAAATGAACCCAGATTTCTGGTTCGAGTTTCACAATGACCATGACCATAGAACAATAGATTGTAGGATTTTACAAGGGGAGGTTGAACATTTACTGAATCGGGGATATCTACTGATCTATTCAGTGAGAAAGGAAGACAGTCATACATGAAAAGCATGAAAGAACCTTCGAAGCCTCCATCACCAAAAAGGATAATCACGTCATAACTGGAGGAGATGAAGTCAATGGAGTAACATACACAATCACGAAAAAGACATCAAAAGTCACTATCACTCATGGAAAGTGAGTTTGCCAAGTCTTGGATAGTGACAGTATAACTTTTGACGATGAAGATGTGGACTTGATGATTCCACACAACGATGCACTAGTAATATCTTTACTTGTACATGATACTAATGTAAAGCGAGTTTTGTCTGATCTAAGTAGCTCAATAAGCATCATTTTACTAAGGTTGGTAAATGAAATACAAGCTAATGATAAGGTCATACCAAAGGCACGGTCTTTTTCTGGATATGATAATTCAAGCGTTGTAATGAAACCAGAAGTTGTATTGGCCACATTTGTAGAAAGAGTCATCAAAGATACAAAGTTCTAGGTAATAGAGCGGACATGGCCTATAATATAATATTGGGAAGGCCATGAATTCATGATATGGATGTTGTCCCGTCCACGTTGCATCAAGTTATCAAATTCCCTTCATAATGGGGAATCCGACAAATCCGTGGAGATCAACAAACTTCATGGAGCATTAATTTGGTGGTGATTGCAAACACAACAGCCAACGATGCAAATGTGAAATAACAATTAAAGAATTCAGTTAGGGACACCTTTGTTCATACCTCAACTGAAAACACACAAGGGCAGACTGATGTCGATTCAAGACCTGATGTGATTCAAGAGCCAGAGGAAAACGAGAACATTAAAACAACCACGGAAGGGCTCGAGGCTCCAATATTTTTTGTCCACTGGCCAAATAGAAAAGTTTACGTCGGAGCAAATTTGAGCCCAGAAATGAAAGGTAAGTTAATTGAATTTTTACGTGCTAACGCAGATTGCTTGCTTGGCCGCATTCCAATATGACAGGTATACCACCAGAGGTGATGACTCATAAGCTAAATGATGATCCATTACACCCACATGCCAAGCGAAAGAAAAGGAAGCATGGGGCCTTCAAAAATCAAATAATTCAGGATGAGGTAGAAAAAATTATGAAAATTAGTTCAATACGAGAAGTAAAGTACCCTAACTGGTTAGCTAATATTGTTGTGCTTCCAAAAAAAAAATGAAAAATAGCGAGTTTGTGTAGATTATACTGATTTGAATAAAGCTTGTCCTAAAGATTCATTTCTTTTACCACACATAGATCAATTAATTGATTTAACCGCATATCACGAGCTTTAAGTTTTTTTAGATGCTTATTCTGGTTATAATCAGATAAAAATAGACCCTTTAGATGAGGAAAAAACCTCATTTATCACAGACATGGGGACTTATTGCTATAAAGTCATGCCATTTGGTTTGAAAAAAAGCTGGATCCACATACCAGAGATTGGTTACCAAAATATTTCAAGAACACTTGGGAAAAAACTATGGAGGTCTACATAGACGATATGTTGGTCAAATCAACACAGGTAGGGGATCATTTTCAACATTTGGCTGAGACCTTTCAAATTCTCCGCAAGTACAACATGGAGTTGAATCCGGAAAAGTGCGCTTTTGGCGTGGCCTCAGGTATTTTTAGGTTTTCTTGTTTCTAACAGGGGTATTGAAGTAAATCCCGCACAGATCAAAGCTGTTGAAGAAATACCAGACTCACGAGCAAGAAACAAATTCAAAGATTAACACGTAGAGTAGCAAGGAAGGTTTATATCAAAGTCATCATAAAAATGCTCTAAGTTCTTTTCAGTATAGAAAAATCAAAATCAATTTGAATGGACTGTCGAGTGTCAACAAGCTCTAAAGGACTTAAAGGTGTATCTATCATATCCACCTCTATTAGAAAAACCAAAATACGAAGAGAGGTTGCTCTTCTAATTCGATGTATCAGAAGTAGAAGTAAGGTATTAGTATGTGAAGATAAAGGTAAACAATATCCAATTTATTATGTTAGTAAGTCTTAACTAGATACTGAGACACGGTATCCTCACCTACAAAAACTTGCTTTAGCTTTAATTATGGCGTCAAGAAAGTTACGACCTTACTTTTATTGTCATCCTATTTCTGTTATAACTGCTTTCCCACTAAGGAATATATTTCATAAACATAAATAATCAGATAGGTTGGACAAATGGCTATAAACTCAGTGAATATGATATTATATATCAGCCAAGAACCGCTATAAAATCTCAGGCGTTAGCAAATTTTGTAGCAGATTTTAGCTCGAGCTTAGTTCTCGAAGCAGAAAAAGAGCTACGAATATTTACCGGAGAAAATACATGGACCTGAACCTTATTTACTAACGGCTCTTCAAATGTTAAAGGAGCAGGTTGGGGGATTGTATTAATTCCACCATCAGGAGAAGTCATATGACAGGAAGTAAAATGTTACCCAATTACTAACAATGAGGCAGAGTATGAAGCTGTGATTGCAGGCTTGGAACTCGCACGAGAGCTTGGTATTAAATAAATTATGGTCAAAAGTGACTCGCACCTAGTAGTAAATCAAATGCAGGGGACTTACGTGGAAAGAGAGACACGAATATAGCAATACCTTGAAAAGGTACGAGAATTGCTTGGACAGTTTTAGACATGGAAAGCTGTGCAAATGCCTAGGGAGGATAAATGCAGAAGCAGACACGTTGGAAAATCTCGCGTTTGTCGTTGATGCAACAAATCTGTTTCATTCAGCACTCGACTAAATTAAGAGTAAGGTAAATTTCAATAATTTAACTTGGGATTGGAGAAATGAATTTGTAAACTTTTTGCAGTATGATGCTGCCTCAGGAAAAGAAGAAATCCTGATTGTTACGGTTGAAAGCTGCTCAGTATTGCTTAATCGCGTAAATTTATATCGCAAAATATTTGGTGGACCTTTAGCACGATGTCTTGGACCATCACAAATAGAATATGTAATGAGAGAAGTACACGAGGGGAATTGTGGTAATCATGTCAGGGGAAGATCATTGGTGAAGACGTTAATAAGGACATGATATTATTGGCCAAAAAAAGAAGATGAAGCAGAAAATTCCGTAGCAAGGTGCGATAAATGCCAACGATATGCTAATAATATGCATCGACCAGTGAAACTATTGCATTCAATCATATCACCATAGCCCTTCATGAAATGAGGGATGTAAATCGTAGGGCCTTTGCCTCAAGCAAAGGGAAAGGTGCAATTCTTGTTAATTCTAACGGATTATTTTTTGAAATGGGAAGAAGCACGTGCCTTTAAACATGTGCAAGAAAATGAAGTTATGGATTTCATTTGGAGAAATAGTATATGTTGATTAGGAGTCCCAAAGTAGTTCGTCTATGACAATGGCCCAAAATTCATATGTGCGAAAGTCACCGATTTTTTCCAAAGTTGGCAGATTAAACGAATCACTTCAGCACCTTACCACCAGTGGCTAATGGGCAAGCAGAGTCGACAAATAAGGTTATCATCAACAACTAAAAAAAGCGATTGGAAGAATCAAAGGGAAAATGGCTAGAAGTGCTACTAGGTGTGCTATGGGCTTACCGAACAACGACGAAAACTAATACGGGAGAGACTTTTGGTGTTATAATAGCATCACATCCGATTCTAATATTTTTCCCATCCTTCATTAGCATCTGGGTACTTTTCAAGTCACAAAATCCATGGTGAACTCATTATGAACATTCACAAACCTTTCATGCTTACTTTAGAGTGCCTCCCTAGGTTCCAATATCTTAACACCCGACTTCTAGAATCATTTACTATGCCATTGTCATGTGCGGAGAATTTAGTGTTCTTAATATTTCCCTCCCAAGGGGGATAGGGGTTTATCATTTGCCTTTCTCCCTGGATCATCATATTAACTATTATAACCTCTCCTATACATGCATGATTCCACCCTAATATTAAGACATCCTAGATACATGATTTCACTCGTTTATGGTTGAAGTTAAGTAGCCTTACCGCGACCTTTTCCTCCCCACTTCAGGTAGATGTTCAGATTTTGGCACATATCATGAACATATTAGTTTGAAGGGAAAGTCTATCATATCTCCAGTCCTCTCATATGGGATCAACTATCGGGAGGGGATAAGTTGCCGGAGTAATAACCTGACAAGTGCTCAACCTTTTTTTCAACCTCGTTGGCTAGTGGCAAAGATTCCTTGGTCAGATACTGTTAAGATTGTAACACAATTCATGTATTTTTGAAACCTCTACCACATTCATGGTGCAAAAATCTTCTTATTTCGAGTTAAACTGATTTTCCTAATACTCAAGGAAACAACTAGTGGCATGTGCTTGGATTTTTTTCCCTAAGGCTTACTAGTGTCGAACAAGGCACATATGGTATAAAAACATTGCTACTATCCCTTTCATAACTCATCGTCTTCCAATAATAACAGATGCTAGCATATTTATCCTTCCGGTCATGCCTCCCATATATCACATGTCTAAAACAGCCCACTTCTTTTACATCTCAGGATTATGTACATGGTTCCCACATTATCAATGTGTACTAGTTAACTGTAGGTCTCGTTGGTCGAATCAACAATGTCATCACAATGATTAACCTTGTCAACGCTATTTGTAGTAATCTTAATATCTCTTAGGATATAACCTCCTGAAATGCCCATGCTCAGTACATTGATGCATTCTTAAACAATTCTAGCTCAATCTCGAACCTCCTTGTTCCTACTTGTAGTAGATCTATAGAGAGTTGTAGGTTCAAACATGTCAAAGGAGAAGTATCATTACATGATCAATCATATTGGCTAGGAAACTTGATGGTCATATTCATTCAAACACATCGTATTATAAGGAGGAGAAGGAGGTTGAAGGCCGCCAAAAGTCCCAATTCGGATGTTCGTCATAGATATTTGGAGTGGGAGGAAGGGAAAGTGTGTTTTTAAGATTTTCTCTATGAAGACGGTATGCGATTTTTTTATAAAGGTAAATTGAGTGCAGTACACATTGGGCCTTGTATAATCTTGAAGAAAATAGGCCAAGTAGCCTATGATCTTGAGTTCCATGACCATTGTCCTCCATGCATCCCGTGTTTCATGTGTCCTAGTTGAAGCAAGTGATTGGGGATTTGTCACTCATTTCCCCTATGGAGAATGTTGGAATTTGAAAGGGTTTGACCCATGAAGATGTATCTATTTCCATCCTTGTTAGGCAAATTCGTAAGTTGAGAAAATAAAGAGATTGCCTCTGTCAAAATGCTATGGCAAAATCAACAATGTCGAAGAGGCCACTTGGGAAGCCGAGGAAGATAGAAAAGGAAAGTGTCCCCACTTTTTGTATAGCCCAATGGTGGTGTTGAAAAGAATGTTAGAGGCGTACTATCTATGAGTAATGTTTTAAACCTGAACAATTTATGTTAAAATGCCCTTTTGGTAATGTAATGCTTGTAAGGTTGAGATTGGTGATATTGTATGTTGTGATAATTTGTTGAGTTATGGGTGTGTTGTTAGAATTGGTTCCTGGGATTCTCTAACAGGTGGATATGCCCAATTACAGGAAAAACTCTGCCGAAATTTCTGGAAATTTGGGGGTTAGCCAAAATTTGGGGGCTTGAGATGTGTGAAAGAAGCGATGAGTTATGTTGGGTGTTTTAGGCGGACTCTACTCCTCATTCTAGGATGAATGATCCTAAGCGAGGGAGGATGTAAGGCCCCGTAAAAAATTTACCAAGAACTCAAGGTTTGTGGTGCCAAGGTAGGCTAATGTGTAAGACCCTGTGAATTTCTATAACTAATTCGAGCAATTTCTAGCTTAGGAATATAATTTAATTTTTACCCGAACCATATGAGAAATTACTGGAATGGATAAAGTTATTTGGATTCTTGGGGATAATTATTTTATTAATCTTTGAGTGTTGTAATAATGGAGAATACTTGGATGCTAATTTCAAAGCAATAAAATTAAAGAAAATATAGTGAGTTATCTCCCCATAGCGCAACTATAGCACATGAGTGAAGCAAAAAATTTTAGCAAACCAGTGAGCTAAAGCCTTATAGCACAGCTATAACACCAGTGGAAAAATATTGTACCTGTGCCTATTAATGCCTGAGCAGGGAGAGAGAAAAATAAAAGGATTTTAAGACTAGGGGTTTTCTCTCCATCACTTATCTGACCAAGGCTTCCAATACACACTTAAGGTGAGTTTTTAAGTGTGTTTTTATGATGAATCACTTCTCAATCACTAGTTACAACAAGGTTTTGTATTGGATTCCATAGGATTTCTTCAAAATCTCAAGAACACCCCAAAAGTTGACTTTTAAGATTTGGTCTACAAGAGGTAATCTTTCACCCTTGAACCTAAATGTATAGATTGTTAGTGAATATATGAACAAGAAATAAGTGCTAACGCTTATGTGATGGTGATTGGAAGTCATAAGTGCTTAACCTAGATTATTGGGTGTTGTAGAGATTTTATAATGAGTTAATTAGTTAAATTTGGTGGATGTGAGTTCATTGATGATTATGATGGTGCTAAACAAGGCAGTCAGTAGTCAAAGGATGTTGTATTATATCTTATTGGCGGCAAGGAGAGATTGTTGGATCAAGAAACACCATTACTAGAGGTAGTAGAATGCTATCCACTCTAGGTGTTTGATGAAATGGCAAAATAACCAAAAACCAAGAAAATTTTACTAATATTGGTCCAATTGAATTATGCTAATGTAGATTGAAGTTGTAAGAGTAGTGGGAGGTTTTAGTATCACTAAATATCTCCATCAAGGTATGTTGGTTAAACTTCTCTGTTAGAATTGAATTCCACGATGTTCTCGTAAGTCTCAAGTACGATGGGCCAATTTATTATTTCTCATGTCCCGAATTATTCATTAAGTTGAATATTTCGAATAAGCTTTGTGTCAAAAGATGTATGTTCAAAATGTGTTCCAAATGCCCTTGTCATATTATGTTATCATTTGTGAAAGTTCTCAAAGTATGAGTTGTATATTAAAATGTTATGACTTCAAATCATGTTCCAAATGAAAGTTGTCGTGCCAAATTGTGGAAGGAAACCCAATGTGCTTAAGACTCTTATTTTCTTATATATGTACTTAAATATTGATTAGAAATTATTTGTTGTTGATAATCTGTGATGATGCTTGAAAGTGAAAGGCGTGAGTATGAACTATAAAATACGGCCGACGTGCCAAGAATGATATTGCATTTGTGGCCACTAGTGCCAATGATGAACAAATGTGTAAAATACTATGTAATGATCTTAAAGTCCTTTATGTAATAAACATTTTGGGAGTATCATTAGTCACCGAGGAAGGGTAGGTTGAAATAACCTAATCCCGAAACTACACATGTAGGCGTAGGAGTGGATTGTGATTATTCCCCTTATTTGGAATGAGATTGATGTGATGAGATTATTCCCCTTAATTGGGATAAGATGATTGCTAGCGAAGGTTGATGTCAATCCACACAACATTGTGGTGATATGGCCTAGCCAATCGGGTCAAGATCGGATGCCATGCCGCACACATGGTGGTGATTGTGATTAAGATTGTGATTGAGATAGTGATTGTGATTAGATGTCTTTGGGTGACACGACCTAACCGTTCGGGCCGTGATCGGACTCTGTGTTAAAAATACAGTGGTATATCGGTACTAAAGATCTCCCAACCTACAATATAGAAATTTACTTGAAAACTTATCTTGCTCCTAACTTGATGTGTTGGTATTGTTTGAGGCTTCCATTGATTCTATGATTGTTCTTCCTTATATTGTTACTTGTTCTATTGAGAGAGTGTTTAGTCATATATACTAGTACTATTCCATATGTACTGACGTCCCTTTTGTCGGGGGCGCTGCATTTCTAATGGATGCATGTGGTTCCACATCAGGCGACATTGTTCAGTGATAGCGGTACACCTCTTCCCAGCTGACTTGTTGAGTCCCACCTCATTTCAGGGTTGTCTATATTTTGTTCCTAGCGTATTGTGTTTTGAGGTGTAGCCAGGGCCTTGTTGCGGACACTTCCTACTCTTCTATTGTACTTTGAGGCTCCGTAGACATGTTGTGGGTGGTGTTCGATGTTGGATAATGAACTAGAAGTGTTGGTATTTGGAAAACATGTTTTCCCTTGTAATTGTGAACTTGTAATATATATATTTTTTAAATTGTAAATGAAGCTACTTTGACTAATGGAAAAAGAATGTGGAACACTTTACTCTTCTCATGTCTATATCTTATTACTGATGCTTACATTGTTCATGGGTAAGGTTAGGTAGAAGGCATCATTCTTGACCGAGGTATCTCGGTTGAGCGTCGGTCGCTCTCCCTAAGGTCGGGGTGTGAACGGAACGGAAGCTTTAATTCCGGTGGAGATAGGTGAACCAAGCACGAGGTACACACATACTACTGAAGCAACAAATGAGAAAGAGTTACGAGTAAATTTTGGATTTGATAGAAGAAAGGAGGGAAGCAATATTAATTTGGATGGCTGCTCAAATGCAGATGATTGAACGATACTATAGAGGGAAGGCTAACTTGAGGTACTCCAAAATTGGTGACTTTGTCCTCAAAAAGGTGTCCTGATCAACAAAAGCGGAAAAAACAGGAAAGTTGAGTCCACATTGAGAAGTCCCGTATAAGGTTAGAGGCATTGCTGGAAAAGGAGCATACGAGTTGGAAACCATGGATGGCAAGGTGTTACCATCACATAAGAATGCAGTCCATTTGAAGAAGTATTACTTCTAAAAAAGTTAATAAACACTATCAGGTATCATGCAAGTTCGATTTTATTTTGTTCTTTTGAATTTAACTAACCATTTTAGATGATAGGCAAAAAGCTGGCCCGTACCAAATGATGATATCAGACCCGAAAAACACGCTAAATACTAAATTATTCCCATGTTTATGATAGCAAAAGGGTTAAACAGTCATCATTTAAAAGATTATCTCTGAGTCCCGTATGTATTTCCCTTTTCAGGAAAAAGACCAAAAGTAAGGGGTGGATCCAGTGTTCGAGATATGATGCTTCAATGCTCTAACACTGAGGGGACTATGCATATATGAGGATACACAAGGAAAGAGGATGTATACCAAGAGCATAGTTCAGCTAGAATCAAAACCTTGAAGAAACCCTTGAAGAAAAAATTTAAAAGGCTTTCAAACTCGCAAAAATGATGCAATGTATTTCCGCGTGCTTCTAGGTTAAGTCCATAAATTTAATCACGGGAAGATATACGCGAATTCGTAAACCTGCTACAAAGAAAGCAGTTATGAAAATGTTGTACAAACTTACCTATTTGAAAGTTCAAAAAATAAACTTCCTCAAATTACTTCATGTTTTATATTTTTGTATCAATATGAAGATGAGACGTTATCTTCAGCAGTGTTGTTAATATAAAAAGGCCCTCTTTTATAAAAATCCGTGCATATTGAAGTCAAGTCAACTAAAGCATTTTAAATGTAAGTATAAGCACACAAAATCAAAGAGCAGAAAGCATAATATGCAACAAAAAGATATTTATATCATCATCCGAAAAGCAGAGGCGGAAAATCTTCCAAAAATTATCTAAAACACAAGAGAATTCCAACAAAAACCGAAAACAAACAATTTTAACAAAAGTCAAGAGGGGAAGAACTAGGGAGCATCAACCACGGGAGAAGAAGGATTAACTTGAAAAGATGAGGGTTGAACATCGGCTTCACCAAGAGTAAGTCCATAACCATCACCCTTGGAACTTTCATCCTCGGGTATAGAGAAGCTTTGACAGTGCTGAGTCTGCTCAATCGTCTCTTTGGACTTCACAATTTCAACATTAAGGTCAAAACGCTCATGTCTATTACTTCATTTTTCATATCCATTTCATGTTTCATTTTTTGCACCAATATGAAGATGAGACGTCATCTTCATCGATGTTGTTAATATAAAAGGCCTCTCTTTTATAAAAATCCATGCATATTGAAGTCACGGTCCACTAAAGCATTTTAAATATAAGTATAAGCACAAAAAAGAAAGAGCAAAAAGCATAATATGCAACAAAAAGATAATTATATCATCACCCCAAAAGCAGGGGCGAAAAATCTTCCAAAAATTATCTAAAACACAAGCGAATTCCAACAAAAGCCGAAAACAAACAATTTTAACAAAAGTCAAGAGGGGAAGAACTAGAGAGCATCAACCACGGGAGAAGAAGGATTAACTTGAAAAGATGAGGGTTGAACATCGGCTTCACCAGGAGTAAGTCCATAGCCATCACCCTTGGAACTTTCATCCTCGGGTGTAGAGAAGCTTTGACGGTGCTGAGTCTGCTCAATAGTCTCTTTGGACTTTACAATTTCAACATTAAGGTCAAAACCCCTCCTGCCTATTACTTCATTTTTTATATCCACTTCATGTTTAATTTTTTTGCACCAATATGAAGTTGAGACGTCATCTTCATCGATGTTGTTAATATAAAAAGGCCTTCTTTTATAAAAACCCATGCATATTGAAGTCACGGCCCACTAAAGCATTTTAAATGTAAGTATAAGCACAAAAAATCAAAGAGTAGAAAGCATAATATGCAGAAAAAAGATATTTATATCATCACCCCAAAAGCAGGGGCGGAAAATCTTCAAAAAATTATCTAAAACACAAAAGAATTCCAGCAAAAACCAAAAGCAAACAATTTCAACAAAAGTCAAGAGGGGAAGAACTAGGGAGCATCATCCACGGGAGAAGAAAGATTAACTTGAAAAGATGAGGGTTGAACATCGGCTTCACCGGGAGTAAGTCCATAACCATCACCCTTGGAACTTTCATCCTCGGGTGTAGATAAGCTTTGATGTTGCTGAGTCTCACAATCGTCTCTTTGGCCTTTGCAATTTCAGCATTAAGGTCAAAACCCTCCTCGCTAGCTTCAGTTAGAGTCTCAAAGCGAGTGTTCAAGAAAGACCAGCTAACATCAAGTGTTAACTTATCTTCAAGGGCTTCGTAATCCTTCTCCCACTGCTCGATCTCAGTTTTCAACTTTTCTTTTTCTGCTTCTGAGGCTTAATAAGCTGCCTTCAAAGGAGTAAGAGAACTCTCAAGGAACCGAACCTTCTCTGTAGAGGCGCGAAGGTCTTCTTGAGCCTGGGTAAGCATATGTACTAGATCACCCGCGTACACCTGTCTTTGATTAAAGAGCTCTTTCAAACTCCTTACCTCTTCAGTTGCCTTGGAATGTTGTTCAGCGAAGGAGGATTCCAACCTATCCTTGTCTTTCTCAATTTGATTGGAAGAAGCTTTCAAAACCGCTAGTTCAGCGGAGATCATTCTCAGTTTTTGTTCCAAAAATCCTTTCCCCTCGTTAAGAACTTATTTCTCAAGTTGAAGGCCTTCAAATTGTTCTTTCCAATTATCAGCCTCGAAGCGCAAGTCAACCACCTGCTGATTTGTCCAAGAAATGCTTTTCGTCAGCTCCGTACCTGTCAAATTGATCTACAAAAAGACAAAAGAAGGGGAGTTATGAACGAGAAAAGAAGGAAATGAAAATAAGTAAGTAAAGATATGCCTTAAAGGAAGATTGGATGATGTCATTCATCAAGGTCAAGAACTGTGACCCTCGAGCTTATTTCTTTCCGCGGGTCCCAGCAATGGTTTTAGCCACACAACAGCTTGACCAGGTTTTTTCAACAGATTCCCATATTGAGGACTTCAATCAAAACTTTTTTCATACCCCGCCTATGCTAGAATGTCTCAGCTTCTTCACGGGGGGCAGTAGCAGGGAAAACCACGGGGGTAACTGTAGGAAAAAAAACAAGGGGATTAACAGTAGGTGTACCTGACGACATTGGAAGAGAGGAAAGTGGAGGCTCCTAAGAAACATGCCCGAATTCTTCTTCACCCTCAAAGCCTTGGGCAAATAAATTTCAACAGGACTTGGGGGGGGGGGGGGCATCAAACTTACCAACATCTTCATCAGAGATATCCAAAGGGACATTCTCTGGCTCATCGACGAGAACAAAAGGAATTGACTAAAACATGGGGGTTGACTAAAACCCTTTTACTTCTAGTCACGAGAGAAAAGACACCTTCACGAAACAATTTTGGAGAATAAAGGTGGAGCAAGTGACGAAAGGTAAAAGGGGCGGAAACCAAATCTAACAAGTAGCGAAGGCAAACAACTGTCCTCCACACGATGGGACTGATTTGACCAAGGCAAACATTGAAATAGCGACATAACTCAATAATCAATGGGTCAATGGGAGGTTTAAACCCTAAAGTGAAAGGATATGTGTAAACAAAAGAAAAACCAACATGGTAAGAAGTGATTCTTTAATTGGCACCATGAATCTAAACTGAAAAATACGGTTTCCAATGGCATTCATGTCGAACTAAAGAAAGAAGTCCTGGAGTGATCAAACTTGGGTAATGTTCAGCAGGGTCAAAAGATGCTATAGAAGAAACCTGTTTTTTCATAGCTTTGCGGTCGAAAGAAAACTCTTGAGGGACAATCTCAGAAACTGTAGGCTCACGTATGGGTTCCTTCTGATCACTTTCTTTAGAAGAATATCTAGGGGTTAATGGATCTTTCGGCCTAGAAGAATATGGTTTGACAATACTACTTTGGGTAGTAGAACTACGAGTAGATAATGAACCTAGACTATAGAGTCTGCCATCTCTGCTACTCCTAGTAAGGGCAGTAGAAGGAGCAAGTTCATCAACAATCACCACTTTACGAGGGTCTGGTGTTGAAGAAGACAATTTTAACAAAGGAAATACAGAAAAAAGATGAAGAAATGCGAGAAAAGTTAGGGAGATGAATGCAAAGAGGAAGGAAGAGATTTTCAAAAATCAAGCATTACGAAGTATTAGAAGGAAAAGTAATCTTCATCAATGTTGATATTATGAAATGTCATCATGGAACTATCACTTCGTAACTGATGCAGCCGCTGAAAAACCTTAAAAAGGTGTTGAAAACCGTAGAACCAATCATGGCGAGACACGTGTCTTGAGAATTAAATGAACGTGGCATATATTGCATTGGTTCTGAAAAAGACATTATGATACTTGAAAAACGACGGCAAGGAATTCCCGTTATAAATACTTATCACTTCCCGAATATTCAGAAGGTGAGGGGACTATCTGTATTGGTGGGCAAAAGGCATAACACGTGGACTACTATGAAGGCGACATGCATGACACGTGGACTATCAATATGATGACATGTGGAATTTCCAATTAGACGAATTAAAGAATTCAATAAGGCACGGGAGAAACACCCTAGGGATTTCTCTGGGAAAGGAACCGGCTCTGACAACTGGAAAAGAAGAAATAGGAGCGGAATGGATAAAGACCATTAAAGAGGGATGATGCATGAATCTTTCATAAACAAGGAAGGGAAATCAACCTTAGTCGTGGTTACGGAAAATCTTCAGTCATAAATGCTTTCGTTATAATTATATATGATAACGGGTAATCAAGGCAATTAATGTCATTAACAAGCCCAAATTAAGTAAGAAAACCGTTATAGTTATGTATTCATATATATGCAATTATAGGACTATATGATTTTTATGGTATCTGATTAATGCCCAGTCCTCATTTGTAATAGTTTTGATTTTTATTGAATATATGCAATTATTCTTTACTTTATTCATAAGGTTCTAAACGCAATTCTGGGAGAGATTATCAATCTGCTTTGACTTTTCTTTTCTTGTCAATTATTTTTATTATTTGTCTTATTCTTCAAATTATTGAGAAAGTGAAGTAAATTTTGGTTATCAGTAACCCATTTTCTTTTTGATATTAACTTTGACCGAAAAATCTATTTCTGGGTTAAACAATTATGTCTATCGCAAAAGAAATATTAGAAAATACATTCACTTTTTATCTACAAAGTAAAATATCTCTTTATAGAATATGTAAAAATGTGAAATAAGGCTCTTTCATTTTATTTCACATTGAGAAATAAAATACTCATTCTTTGTTGAAGTAATTATCATATCTTATTACGTTACTCCAAAATTATAATATTCACCTTTCTAATACAACAAACTGTTTTATTTCATAAGTTAAAACCTTCTTAATTTTCCATCATAAGATGTATTTTTTTTTTGTAACTTAATAATTTTATTACCAAGTAATATTTACACACTGATTCTTTCTATAGCTTGTTCTGGACATAAGTCCCAGACTAAGCTATTTCTTCTGTATCTGTATTCCTATTATATCAACTTTCTATACATTTCAATGGACAATAGGATATTAATTCAATTCTAGTAATCTTCCCTTCAATCGTTGTTTTATATTCCCTCGACAGTGCAGCTCCTAAGTTAGCAGTTTAGTAATTGTCTCAGCACTCCTCTGTGTTGCCTGAAAAACTCTTGCATTCCTCTCTTGCCATATATAATATATGTTTCCAGCTAGCATTATCCTATAATTTTAGCATTTGCACTTCTACCATGATAATGTTGCTCAGCCCATTTCAGTTCATGCTCCCATGTCATCACCTGTCTAAAGATCCTCAACCATTCAAACATTGCAGTCCATATTTGTGTAGAGAATGGACCTACAAAGAAGAGATGGTCAGTAGTTTATGCTTCTGTGTTGCATAGTGGACAAGTATCATCTTCTACACATCCCCATCTTTCCAATCTGTCTCGTGTCTGAAGCCTCGTATGAGCAGCCAGAAACAAAATGAATATCCACTTTGGTAGTCCACTGTTGTTACAAATGAGTCTTCTCCATGGAACTTTACTGAATTCTCCTCTCTACTTCAGGTGCATAGCTTTGATATGGAACGTTTCCATTCTGAGTACATCTTCCTCTGTATAACCAGCTTCTGCAAAGTATTTCTTGGCTTTAAAGATATTCTGAATCACCCAAGATGATTGCTTTGGTTCAGCTCCCCATCCTAGATTATATTTCTTATAGTACACATGGAGTCATCCGACCCATATTTTGTTCTTCTTCTTCTTGCATAAATTTTACAATAGCTTGCATATGGCAGATTTATTCCATATGCTTATGTTCAGCAAATTCAATCAACCTGCTGATTTTGGCCAACACAATCTGTCCCAGGTTATGAGCGCTTTCCTTGTGACCTCTACACTTCATGTCCATAGGAAACTTCTACACATACTTTCAATCAAATGAATCAGTTTCTTGGGCAATAGGAATATCTGAGACCAATACACTTGAATGGAGAATAACACACTCTTAATAAGTTGGACCAATAAGACGTATTTTTAATCAATATAATATTCAACCAAAAGGTAAATTATAGCTATCGTCGGACTTCACGTTAGAAAAACTGTATGGCACGGTGTTATTATACCTCTTTTTGGGATTGTGTAAAGTAAAATTTTCAAGTAAAAAACAAAAAGTAAAATTTTCAAAAAGCTAACTTTCCCCAACTTTAAAGGACAATCTTATTTGAAGATGATATTGCTAATTATGGAGTACAAGTAGACACAAGAAACTTTTATTATTATTCTACATTATTATTTATCCTTAATCGTTAAATAACACATATGTTGTTTTTCTACATATGTTGTGCATAATGTTATATGAGAATTAACAAAACTTCAAATCGAATAATGCACTTTAAAAGTCACAATAGAATTAGACTAGAATATAATTAATGCTAAACTATAATTAGTTAAAATAGCTCATATTATAATAAATTATTGTTAAACCTATAGTAATTGTGGATGTCCACTACTCCCACTACTTTTACCCATAATGTAAATAATCTCCCACTACTTATCACTATTATGATTATAACTCCCACACCTTCATAGTTTCTCCCCATGATCTCAAAGGTTAATGTCATGTTTAAGACAATCCTTTTGTAACCTTCAATATAATAGTATAAATAGAGGCATGAAATATGATATGGGATACACTTGAACACTTGATGAAATAAGAAAGTTATCTCTTCTTCTCTTATTCTACTTATCTTCTTGTTTTATGTTGTTATTTTGAGCTACATTTCTTAACACGTTATCAGCACGAAGTTGAGCTCTTTTCGTTGTTCAGATATATTTGTTGATTTTGTTTTCTTTGTCGTATATTTTGATTTCATGATTAGTGTCTTTAATATGAAATTTTATAATTTCTCACATCTCTAGATATGTGTAAAAATAAAGAATTCTATGTTTCTTTATTTTAAGTTATTTGCATGATTGTCATGTGAAAGTTGCTAATTTTTATGTTAGTAGAATTAATTGAGAGAAGAATACTTGTTTTATGTTGTTCGACATTTGAAATTGTGTTAAAGTTAGAAGAAATTTTTGTTCTAGTTAACATCAAAGATATACTAATAATTTGAAGAAAAAAATAATATTCTTCTCTATGGAATTATCACTTTAGTGTATATAGATCACAAATTTGATATTATGTCAACTTTTAAGATTATTTACGCTATTATCCTAATGATTTCTAATTATTTATCTTCTTTGATAGTTTTTACTATGTCGAATTTGTCAAATATTGAGTTTGTGGCACTTGACATTTCTGGAAAGAATTACCTATCATGGGTTCTCGATGCTTAGATTCACTTAGCCGCTAAAGGCCTTGGTGACACCATTAGTCAGGGTAATGAGGCATCAAACCAGGACAAAGCGAAGGCCATGATTTTCCTTCGTCATCATTTGGATGAAGGTTTGAAGGTTTAATATTTAACAGGGAAAGATCCACTTGAATTGTCGACTGGCCTGAAGGAAAGGTATGATCACCTTAAGGCTACGGTATTGCCAAGGGCTCGATATGAGTGGATGCACTAACGGTTGCAAGATTTTAAGACCGTAAGTGAGTATAACTCTGTTATATTTTGAATAACTTCTTAGTTGAAATTATGTGGGGATGTTATGAATGATGAAGATTTGTTAGAAAAGACTCTTACGACTTTTCATGCCTCAAATATGATACTACATCAGTGAAAGGAGTTTTAAAAAGTATTCTGAATTGATCTCATGCCTTCTGGTGGTTGAGCAACATAATACCCTTTTGCTCAAAAATCATGAAGCCCGTCCCACAGGGTCAGCTCCGCTTTCTAAAGTGAATATAGCAGCTAGACGTGATAAGTCAGGAAAAAGGCAGAATAATAATCATGGCCATATGAATGTACGTGGGCATGGAAATGGTAAGAGACGATGTAATAGTCGTCATCGTGGTGGTCATGGCAAACGAGAGAACAATATTGGTTCTCAAAACAATCCTTCAAGAGGCAAAAGCGGTAACTGCCACCACTGTGGCATGAAAGGTTATTGGAAAATTGAATGTCGTGCACCTGAACATTTTGTCAAGCCTCATCAAAACTCCATCAAAATAAAGGCAAATAATGTTGGAGCATCTTCTGCTAATGCCCGGTGGAGTCTCACTTGACCTTTAAAAATGACTTTGAGGCAGGACCTTCAAACAAAAATGATGACAATGCCGAGGCAAATCTTGCTTTGAATGATGATGATTTGAAGGCCTCAGTGATCTTACTCATTTAGAAGTTGAATAATTCTTTGGAGATCAAAACTAAAGTTTGATCATTTTACTGGGGAATAAAATTATGTTGTTATTTTTATTTTCAGTATTTTTTTCTCTCGTTCTAAAGTTATTTTTATTTTCAAGTAGTACTTAAGTTGTCGTATGTTATTGTTAGTTTTTTCTGTATTTCTCATGGTGTACTTTTTTTTTTATGAAGAAAATAAAATTTTCCAGTCTTCAATTGGATCCAAGACGAGTATGAAGATTTATGCCTTTTGGATAGTGCTACAACTCACACAATATTAAGAGAAAATAATTTTCTCTTATTTGATTATGAAAAAGGAAAATGTTAATACAATATCTGGTAGTACAAAGTTAATTGAGGGCTCTGGAAGAGCAGCCTTATTCCTACCTGGAGGAACGATATTAACGATTAATAATGCATTGTATTGTAGTAAGTCTCAAAGAAACTTATTGCGTTTCAAAGCTATTCGCCAAAATGGCTATCATATTGAGACCTCCAACGAAGGAAAGGTTGAATACATTTATATTACTACAATAAAAGCGGGAAAAAAATATGTGCACGAAAAATTACCCGCATTTTCTTTTGAATTGTACCATACAAATATTGGTGTGGTTGAATCATATGCCATAGTAAACAAAAGGTTTACTACTTCTAATGATTTTATCATTTGGCATGACCGGTTAGACATCCAGTTCTAACATGATGCGCATAATAATAGAGAATTCAAATGGGCACACATTGAAGAACAAGAAGATTAAGGAATTCTCTTGTGCTGCTTGTTCTCAAGGAAAATTGGTTATTAAACCATCAACAACTAAAGTTGGGATTAAATCCCCTGCATTTCTGGAACGTATACAGGGTGATATATGTGTGGGCCTATATACTCTCCATGTGGACCATTCAAGTATTTTATGATCTTGATAGATGCATCTACAAGATGGTCACATGTGAGCTTATTGTCAACTCGTAATATGGCATTTACGAGATTGTTGGCCCAAATAATAAGGTTAAGAGCACAATTTCCATAATATGCAATTAAGACAATTCGTCTTGATAATGCTAGTGAATTTACATCTCACGCTTTTACTTATTACTGTATGGTTGCTCATGTTCATACTCAAAATGGTCTAGCAGAATCATTGATTAAACGCCTCCAATTAATAGATAAACCATTGCTAATGAGGACAAAACTTCCCCTTTCAGTGCGAGGACATGGTATTTTGTATGCAGCAGCACTTGTGTGCATAAGACCAACCAGTTATCATGAAGTCTCCCCATTACAGTTGGCTTTTGGTTGGGAGCCAAATATTTCCCATCTAAGAATTTTTGGATGTGCGATATATGTTTCAATTGCTCCACCACAACGCACAAAGATGGGTTCCCAAAGAAGGTTGGGAGTATATGTTGGTTATGAATATCCTTCTATTATTAAATAACTGGAGCCTATGACAGGGGATTTGTTTACAGCCGGATTTGCTGATTATCATTTTGATGAATCAGTTTTTCCAACATTAGGGGGAGAAAATAAACGGCTGAAAAAAGAGATAGATTGGAACGTATTATCTCTATCTCATTTGGATCCTCGTACAAATCAATGTGAACAAGAAGTTCAAAAGATAATTTATATGCAAAATATTGCAAATCAATTGCCAGATGCATTTACTAACCTTGCACGGGTTACTAAATCGCATATTCCAGCTATAAATGCTCCAACTCGAGTTGATGTCCAAGATGGACAATATGATAATGCAAATGAGTCTAGGCCACACCTTAAACGTGGTAGACCAATCCGTTCCAAGGATAAAAATCCCCAAAAAAGGAAAGGAGTAAATGATCAAGTTGATCATAACATGGAGGCAATTCCTCAAGAGGATCATAAAGACATAGTAATTGATAAGACCTAACAGGAGGTTCTAGTACCTGGAAATGATGAAAATGAAGAGATCTCAATAAGTTATATCTCTACGGGAAAAAGGTGAAACCGAAATAACGTTGTTATTAACAATGGTTTTGCATATAATGTTGCATTGACATAATGCAACAAGATGAGTATCTTGAGCCAAAATCTGTCGATGAATATAGACAAAGAAATGATTTGCCAAAATGAAAAAAAATAATTCAAGAGGAATTGGCTTCACTCGAAAAATGTGAAGTTTTCGGACCAATAGTCCGAACGCCTGAAGGTGTCAAGCCAGTGGGTTACAAACAGATTTTTGTGCGAAAACGAAATGAGAAAGGTAAAGTCATAAGATATAAAGCACGACTTGTTGCACAAGGATTTTCGCAAAGGCCTGACATTGATTATATGGAGACATATTCTCCCGTGGTAGATGCAATTACCTTCAGTTATCTAATAAATCTTGCAGCCCATGAAAATCTTGATATGCGGTTGATGGATATTATCACAACCTACTTATATGGCTCCCTGGACAATGAAATTTTTATGAAAATCCCTGAAGGATTTAAAGTTCCTGAAGCACATAAAAGTTCAAAGGAAACTTGTTCAATAAAATTTCAGAAATCCTTATACGGATTGAAGCAATCAGGGAGGATGTGGTACAATCACCTTAGCGAGTATTTGTTAAAGGAAGGGTACAAAAATGACCCTATTTGCCCTTGTATCTTTATTAAGAGGCCTGGATCTGAATTTGTCATCATTGATGTGTATGTTGATGACTTGAATATTATTGGAACTTCTAAAGTGCTTCCAAAGGTCGTAGAGTGTTTGAAGAAAGAATTTGAAATGAAAAATCTTGGTAAGATAAAATTTTGTCTTGGCCTACAAATTGAGCATGTAACAAATTGAATTTTTGTCCATCAATCAACATACACTGAAAAGGTTTTAAAGTAATTTTACATGGATAATGCACATCCACTGAGTACCCCAATGATTGTGAGATCACTTGACATAAATAAATATCCATTTCGGTCTCAAGAAAATGACGAAAAGCTTGTTGGTGATGAAACTCTATATCTTAGTGCATTTGAGGGCACTGATGTATCTTGCTAACAATATCCAGCCAGATAGTGCTTTTGCTGTAAGCTTATTAGCAAGATTCAGTTCCTCCCCAACAAGAAGACATTGAAATGGTATTAAGCATATATTTAGATATCTTCGGGAAAATCTAGATATGAGATTGTTCTATTCTAATGAATTCAAGTCAGAAATGATTGGCTATGCAGATGCAGGTTATTTGTCTGATCCATATAAAGCGCGATCTCAAACAGGCTATTTGTTTACATATGGAGGTAGAACTATATCATGCGTTCAATGAAACAAACAATAGCTGCCATATCTTCTAATAATGTTGAGATAATAGCCATTCATGAAGCTAGTCGGAAATGAGTTTTGTTGAGATCAATGACTCAACATATTCAGGAAATGTGTGATTTTCTTATGAAAAAAGATAATCCAACTATACTATATGAAGACAATGATGCTTGCATCGCTCAACTGAAAGGAGGATATATCAAAGGAGACAGAACAAAGCACATTTCACCAAAGTTTTTTTTTCACGCATGATCTTCAACAAAATGATGATATTAATGTTCAATAGATTCGTTCATGTGAAAATTTGGCTGATTTATTCACTAAGGCATTACCAACGTCAACATTTGAGAAGTTAAGACAAAAGATTGGTATGAGACGTCTTCGAGAAATAAAGTGATGTTTTCATGAGGGGGAGTAAGATATGTGCTGTACTCTTTTTCCCTTAGTCTAGATTTTGTCCCACTGGGTTTTCCTGGTAAGGTTTTTAACGAGGCAACAAATAAAGCGTATTAAAGATATGTGTACTCTTTATCCTTCACTAAGATTTTTTCCCACGTAGTTTTTCTTAGTAAGGTTTTAACGAGACATATTATCTATTTATGGACATCCAAGGGGGAGTGTTATAAAACCTATAGTAATTGTGGATGTCCACTACTCCCACTACTTTCACCCATGATGTAAATAACCTCCCACTACTTATCACTATTATGATTGTAACTCGCACACCTCCATAATCTCTCCGATGATCTTCCCCCATGATCATTAAGCTATGCTTTATGCTGAATATTCGATTAGGAATAAATTTGATGCATGTATTTCTATCCTCGATACAAGTATAATAATCTATCTATCTATGTATAATAAAAAGAGAGGCAATACCACCATACTAAGCCAAGTAGCAGCCTCACAACAGGCCACTTGGCAATTTAAGACAAATTTAGTTAGGTTAGGTAAATATTAGTTTTTTTTTTAATTTAAATTTTTAAAAACTAAATTATGCATTATGTGTTGTTAATAATAGTTATTCTTTTTGAATTTGAATTTAAACATACTTAACTTTTTTTTTACGGAAACAATAACTTTTATATATTAAGAATTATTTATTCTGAAATCTACTCTATTTTAAATTGGAAAGCTGCCAACACATAATATAACTTTTTATGTATTATATTAAAAGAATGATAGTGAAGCATGAAGTCAAGTCAAATGTCACATAGAGACGATGCTACTTCGTACTTTAAAGACAAAATTTAACTAAATTTTATGACGAAATCTAATCTATATCTATATTATAGCTTTGCATAGACAATTGTAATGAAGTATATTTGAAATTGAAAGCTTAAATACACAATCTTTAATATGTATTAGATTATATCATTTTGAGATTCTGAAAGCTAAAATTGATTTATATTTTGGTCGAATTCAAATTAAGATGTACAATGGAAAANCGGTTGGGTCTGTAGTAGATGTGGAGTTGTCGGAAACAATAAGAATAGATGGTAAAAATTAAATAAAAAAAATATATAAATATTTATATTATATTAAAAAAGAAAATTAACAAAAATACTAAGTCAAGTAACAATCTAATAAAATGTCTAATAGCAAATAAGTTTATACTAAATATAGTAGATTATGTACATAAAAGTGATGAATGAAAAGTTATTTGATGACCATACAAGTCTTTTTCTAATTTCATTCGGTTTTCTTATTTGACATATTTTACGAGTAAAAAGAAAATTAAAATTTAATCCAAATAATTTAATATAATATAATCAAACAAATTAGATCACACAATGTACAATGTGATTTCTAGTAACGAAAGAATAGAAAGGGGATTAGTTTACTTGGTTACTAGCTTAATTTTCTAATTAGCTCATAACGACGCCGTTAAACACCTCGAGAAATGTGACCGTTAGTCCCAGGTGTATTTTTCAAAATTACAAATACCTCCATCCAGCGGCGCGTACATATCACCGCCCTCCCTCTCTCTCTTCCCTGTACCATTTACAGTACACACTCCTCTCAGTGTTTCCCCAACTCTTCTCTCCTCTGCTCACATTTTTGTCCTTTTCACTTTTCTCTCATCTTTTTCTCTCTCTTTTCGTCTCCATCTCTTTCTAAATCTCAACCCCATTTCCTAAATCCACCACTAGAAGAGCTTAAACAGTGGAAAAATGGGATGTGCTCAATCAAGATTAGATAACGAAGAGTCAGTATCAAGATGCAAAGAACGAAGAAACCTCATGAAAGAAGCTGTAAACTACCGCAACTTCTTTGCAGCTGCACATTCAGCTTATTCCATGGCTTTAAAAAACACCGGTGCTGCTCTAAGCGACTACGCTCAAGGCGAAACCCCACCTGCGCCGCCACCGGTCGTTAACGAGCCTCCGCCTCCGCCTCCACCGCCGACTATGGAAGCCAGCCCTCTCCCACCACCTCCTCCTCCTCCACCAGCTTTCTCACCGCTTCAACGCGCCATGACTATGCCCGAGCTTTCAAAACCTAGAGGTGGAAAAATGAAAGGTATTGCTATTGATGAGGAAATTGAGGAAGAGGAAGAAGAAGAGGAAGTTGATTTGAAATTAAGAGGAAAGCGAAATGTGGCAGCGCGTGAGACACCAATAATGAAGGAGGAGCCAACCCCACCCCCGCCTCCCCCGGCCCCACCAGGGGAAGCATGGGATTATTTCTTTAATGTGGATAACATTCATGCACATTTAGAGGAAGTCGAGGAAGAAGAAGAAGAAGAGGAGGAGGAAGCATTTAACGAACAGAATAACGAAATTCAAAACAAAAGATTTGATAATGTGGGTATGAATCAGTACGACGATGATCAGTTTAAGACGCCGGAGAAGAAGGGGAAAGTAGAGATTCTGAGTGAGGTTGAAGAGGAGACCCCAGTGAGGGTGGAGGATAGTACAGAGAGAGTGTTTAAGCATTCAAACACTGCACCTCCTGAGATAAGAGCGGGAGTAGTGGGAGTTGGTGGGAATGTTGTTGGTTATGGTAACAATAATAATAATGCTGATTTCTTTAAAGTTTTAGGTGAGATTGATGATCATTTCCTTAAAGCTTCTGAGAATGCACAAGAGGTTTCTAAGATGCTTGAGGCTACTCGATTGCATTACCACTCTAACTTTGCTGATAATCGAGGTAACTTTTGATGTTTAGAATGGGTAGAATTCCCTTATTCTTCATTCCTTTCAGATTTTGACTGCTAAAGCTCAAACCCTTTTAGCACAGCAAAAGTTTCCTTTACATAAATTCTTGCAAAGTTATCTCTTTTCACTTCTGCTTCTGTGGTACTGCTTTGGCTTTATTTTGCTTTCCGGAGACTTGAATTAGTTTTATCACATTTTGTTACCCCCACCCCCACAAAAATAAGGAGTCACCTTAATACCTATGATGCTGGGTCGAATTAGGCCTTCTGTTCCTTTGTTTGACTAGCTAGTTTATCATAATTGCTTTACTTTGTCTTATGGGAAACAACAAAGATTCCGTTTTCATAGAGTTAAGTTATATGATCCCAGTACTTTAACAGCAAAAAACTGAAGCAACGAGGTTGTAGATCTTCTTCGATGTTAATAATGAATGTTCTTTTTTTTGCAGGACATATTGACCACGCAGCTAGGGTGATGCGAGTCATAACGTGGAATAAATCATTTAAGGGTGTACCTAATGGTGATGCTACTAAGGACGAGTATGACATTGATGAATATGAGACGCATGCCACTGTTTTGGACAAATTGCTGGCGTGGGAGAAGAAACTTTATGATGAAATGAAGGTGCTTATTGCTTCTTCTTTTCCCTTTGCTTTCTCTTGGTTAAAATCTTGGATTTTATGTTTGATTTATGATTATATGAGAGAAGGGTCAGGAAGCATGGACCAAATCTTCTACTCGTATCAGGTCCTACCTGTACATGCATTTCCATTAAGGGGATGTCAGAATAGAAATTCAAAAGAGAATTAATACGGAGTTTGTGTGCCAAATGAAACGGTCGGAGTATATTTCATAGAAAACTCAAACCCTGCTATCTACATCTGGTTTAGAAATGCTGAAAGCGGAGGTGGCTGGTGCAGTTTTGAGATTCATTATCGCTTTCCGTTTGGACTGGCTCAGCCCCTTGTCACTTAAAGGGTGAAGTCCACCCAGGCTCTTTCACTTGCAGCAAGAGCAGACAGCTTGATATCCATGCAATTTATACCTTCTTCATATGTACTCTGCCCCCCAATTTTTGAAATCTTAGTTTGTCTTAGTGTCTGTGTCTAACACCATTATACTTGTGTCATTGTCCAAGCTACTTAGGACATGGCTAGTTGCATATCGTGCAACTCAACTCCCATTCTGTTTCTCCGTGTAGCTGATCTTTTCCTTATATATTGAAGTTTCTATATGGCCTTCTGTGGTGGCTCTCTGCCTTGTATTGACCTTTATTATTTGGCCGTATTTTTCCTATTATCCAATAGGCTGATGGTTTGCGAAAATGTTATTTTGTTTGGTTTCGATAGGCTGGTGAGCTTATAAAACATGAATATCAGAGGAAAGTTGCCTTGCTAAACAAGCTGAAGAAACGAAATGCTAGCTTGGAATCACTGGAGAAGACAAAGGCTGCTGTTAGTCATTTGCATACGCGATATATAGTTGACATGCAGTCCTTGGATTCCACAGTTTCTGAAGTAAATGACATCCGTGACAAGCAGTTGTATCCCAAACTGGCTGCTCTTGTTCAAGGGTAAGTTCTTGTGTAGCTTACCTCCATGAATAAAACTATATTTGTTAATATATGTGTTTCTGGTGGCCATTCTTTCTGCTGGACTAGGGACATCGTTATTTGTTATCTGCAACTGCTATTGCACTTAGATTTCTTTTACCACAGATTGTTTAGAAGCTATCGCTATTGCACACGATTTAGAAGTCACTGTTCGGAGTTGTAAGTCCTTGGGAACTGTGGTTGTTTAACAAAATTTGGGGTCTATTTCAGCATGCAATTATTTTTTGTACTTATGATAGGAAAGTCAAATATACTTATGTTAAAATGAAATAAAGGCATGGGAGGGAGGTGGGGATTTAATTATATAATATGTGCTTTCTCTTCTTCTTTTGGGGAGCTTCGTAGAGGTGTAAAATATCTAACTTAAATTGTCCTTTAAGTGAAACTCCTGGACATCACCAACCATTTGAAAGATTTTTTTAAGTGAAATCGTAGATGCGAGTGATGGTATAAAAGTCTTAGTTTTTACTACATTAAGATGCTCTTCTTCCTTTTTTATCACAAAATTTTCTCTGGATGTCTTCATCACAGGAACAAGGGTCTTACAAACTAAACTTTTAAGAAAAACTTACTAGTAGACAGTGTTTTGGAGAGCGAGAAGCGGAAAAAAGCGAGTAGGTCTCGCTTCACCGAAGCGAGAAGCGGAAAGCGGAAAGCGAAGCACGCGCTTTTTTCATGTGAAGCGCAATTTAATGCATAAATAAAAAATATTAAATAGGCATAGATAAATGACTAAGAACTCAATAAAAATAACATATTAAACAAATGTTTCAATTCTTAAAATAACATTGGACTTTTGTGCTACTGCCAATTGCAACTCCATAAGCCCAAGCTAGATCTTTATTTTGGCTTGATGCCATTGGATAATGAGATAGAATTTACTACAATCACCAACTGTTCGAACAGAGGAAAAAAAAAAGAAAATGCTAGCTTTGAAGCAACTCAAGTGTGTGCCCCACTAGTGGGATTATTACTGGGTTGTTGTTGTTGTTGGTCGAACAGGGCAGAACCAGTAAACAGCAGTTTTTAAAAAAAAGCCAGAGCAGTAGCATAACTAGAAAACAGGGTAGAATAGAGAAAAGAAGAACTGAAAAAAATAGAAAAGAAGAAGAGAAAGAGAAGACGAGAAACGAGGAGAGGAGTCGAGAGGAAGCAGGTAAACTGGAGAAAAGCAGAAGAGGAAGAGAAGAGAAGAAGAGAAGAGAAACTTACCTTGAGAGAATAAGAAAAGAACTGAAGAAGAGATGTCGCAGGATGTTTTGGCTTGTAGCAGTAGCGAGAAATGTTTTGGAAAAAAAGTGCGTTAGTGTATTTGCAATTTTTTTAGAAAAAACCCTAGGCAGCCGCTGGACCTCGCTTAAGCGAGCTTTTCTCGCTTTTTTTCCTCGCCTCACTTCTCGCTTTTTTGCCTGAAGCACTCGCTTTTCTTCAGATGCCTCGCTTTAGGTCAGAAAAGCGCAGACCTTGCGCGTCACCTCGCTTCAGCGCTTTAAGCGAGAAGCGAACGCTTTTAATAACCTTGCTAGTAGATGGTGGGCAACAACTGCTACTATGCCACAATCACAAGCTAGTTGGGCACTCAAATTGAAACTTACCAAATTATCTGTTTTGAAGATCGAAGAAAATTACCCGGCTATATAAATCCTCACTGTACAATTTCTCCATCTGGTTCTGACTAGATAGTGCACAAGTGGTTTTTAGAATTAATGAATTGTATATTACAAGTCGACAACCAAAATTTGAGTAAGCATTTGTCAGGAACTCCTCAATAATTTCTGGCGTTAAAATGACATCTGTGTTGCCTAAACGCCTCACTAGTTCTCCCCGGCCTTCTGATCCTGAAAAAAGTAGAGGTAAGGGTTGCAGTATATGAAAGTGTACTGAGAAAACTTGGACTTTAATCTCGTACAAGAACGGAAAAAAATTTGACAAGCCTCTACAATATAATAATGGTTCTGATTTGATTTTAAGCTCGTTGATTCTCTCCCAGAGTAGAAGATTTTCAGTAGTGACAAACATAATTGTTTTTATTAGAATCAATACAGGCAGATTGATTTCTAACTTTGTTGCTCATCGGGCGTCATTTGCTGGTTCTAATTGGTCAGTGTGCTCTTGAGATGTGACCCTTCTTTTTCTGAAATGACAGTTGGCCTAACTTAACAGTAACTTTCTTCTTTCAGTTTCTAAAATAAGAGTAATTTATCAACTGTTATAGTGCATAAGGTGATTCGGCAAACTAAATAGCTTAGTGGGAATAAGCTAGTTATATTTTTGGCCTTAAATTACATCTTGTTAATTATTGGGGTAGTTGAGCCCCAAAGTACACCCTCCATTGAACTGTGGAGTCCACATCTCTTACCATCTTTATTTTCTCCGGTCCACACCAAGGGTCTCCAACTTTGTTGCTTCTGTCTTCCAGCTTGTTTGGCCTGATAGTAGCATTAAAATGAGAGTCAAAATGTGCACGGCTTTATATCACCCAAGAAGCGAGAGTGGGGTTTCTGTAGTTAACCGAAGACCCTTTGTTTTTTCAAAGAAGAAGAAAGAGGAAAAGTTGTTTTTTCGGTGTGAAGTGGGTATTTATTTGCACGTGGTGAATAAACATGGGGATTATTTTGTGGTAGTCCGAAATAGAATGTGTGGGCATTCATCTTAGGCCTCAGGGAGCTAGGTTTTTTCGCGGGTGTGCCGCAGGTGGACGTGTACTTGATTTTAGACCTGAAGGAGCATGATTTTATAAATGCAAAATGATAGGTAACTTTGCTAATTGAGTAGAAACAAAATTGTAAGTAATCTTGAAGTTTCCTACCACGTGTAAGAGGTTTGTCTAGATATCTACCTGGACCTGTTTTAGACCCCAACCATTTGAATATCTCTTCTTTTTTGCTGCTCTAATTGGTTCACCAATTCATTTAAAAATCTCATTTTTTGATGAAGGAGTGTATTTCATTAAAAAAGCATCAAGAAGATGCAAAGTTACAAGGAGCATAATTATAAGAAGCAAAAAAGACAAAAAAGAGTGTTAGCCCCAATACAATGTGTCAGTCTATAACAAGGGAACTACCAAAGTCCAAAAAATGTCTAGTTCTAATTACTGGGGATAACTTAGTCCAGCAAAAAAGATTAAGCAAGCATTTAGCTTTAAGTGAGTAATTTGAAGTTGAGATGCCATCAAAACATCTCCTACTCTTCTCAGTCCATAGACACCAAAAAATAACTGCAGGGATCATCTACCAGATTTTTTTGATGCCCTTATCGACTTTCCATAGAGTCCAACTTATGTGTGCCTCTCATTTAAGAATCTCGGAAAGTTTCTGTTTGAGGAACAATTGTTCAATTTGTGGATTACTGCACAACCAATATTAGTATACGTGAGTCCTTGACCTGCCTCATGTTAGTAATATTGATTCATATGGTTTCGGTTTGTGCACACTTTTCCCTAGCATTCAGCCTAGTAAAAAAAGATTGTTTTTTAAAAGCTTTCACTTCTTACTTTTTTGGCCTAAAACCTTTATTAAACGCATTCTTATATATATTTTCAAAGTTGAGGTAAACTTTGGAAATGGATCCCTGTACCGTTCTTAAGCTATATTACTTTATGATATTTTAGCAAGAGGTCGTCTCCCTTTTATCCTCAGAGATGAGTAATCTCCATCATACATATCCTTTCTGAGGCATTTTAAGAAACAAATGGATTTCCTATCATCTGTATGTTTCAAGATTTTTTAGTTCAAAATGGGGCTGGGAATGGAGTTCCGCGCTTCAAGCATTCTAATATTGCCTTAACTCTAGAGTGACTTTTTTTGTTAATTCTTGATTTGTTACATCCCCTAAAATGTCATGTGCTCATTATGAGTGCAAGGTGCTCTTTAGATGATTTTCTGCTTGTTCCCCCCCCTCTAGTGGACCTGCAAATTGCCATCTCTGTTTGAGACTACCGTCTATGAATATCAGCTTTTGCTTCTGCTTTGCAGGATGGTTAACATGTCAGAATTCATGTTTAATCATCACAAAAACCAGCTGGAGATGGCAACTGATCTCAAAGCCATTGAAATCTCTGGATTCCCCTTAGAAACAAGCAAACACCATCATGGGCGCACAATCCAGCTCGGTAATGTTGTCAAGGAATGGCATGATCACTTTGACAACCTTGTAAAAAATCAAAAACTATACATCCAAACACTCTACAGCTGGTTGAAGCTAAATCTCATACCCATTGAGAGCAGCCTAAAAGAAAAAATCTCGTCGCCGCCTCGAGCACAAAATCCCCCTATTCAAGCCCTTCTCCACTCCTGGCAGGAGCTTCTTGAGAAGCTTCCTGATGAGCTTGCCAAAAGTGCCATTGCTTCCTTTGAAGCCGTGATAAGGACAATCATTATTCATCAGGAGGAAGAGATGAAACTGAAGGAGAAATGTGAGGAAACTAGAAAAGAGTACATACGCAAGAGGCAAGCGTTTGAAGATTGGTACCAAAAGTATATGCAACGTAGAACTCCACCCGATGTAACAGATACTGATAGAGCTACAGAGTCAAATCCTAAAGATCCTGTTGCAGAAAAGCAGTTTCTTGTGGAAGCATTGAAGAGGAGGTTGGACGAGGAGACAGAAGCGCACCAGAAGCACTGTATTCAAGTTAGGGAGAAGTCATTAGGGAGTCTCAAGATCCGGTTACCTGAGCTCTTCCGAGCCATGTCGGAGTATTCTTACGCATGTCTAGAGGCTTATGGTCGATTGAGAGTGATCATACAATCGCAACATTCGAATGGGAGTTCATAAGGGTCTCTAGGCATTCCTCTTTTCTTTTTCACCTTCTAATATGTAATTTAAGCCTGGATAATATCTCCTCTGTATTGCAGATGTTTTGCCATATTGTATGAAAAGCCGTAATTCATCACCTCCAGTGCAGCAGCAAATGTTTGATGGCACTGCTGTTACAATTTTTTTGTGCATAATACGGGGGATCTTTCTACCTATAGTCGGTCAGATTCACAGTTTATTTTTCCTACTTGGTATATATGGATTATATGCCGACTATACATAGTTATACACATATTATACATATATTATATATTCGCCAGCGAATATTTAGGTTAATTCTTCTACTGCTACCCTACACCTCCAGTTCTAAATGGTTTTGAAATAAAATGCAAGTTATACAGTGGAAACAGAATATCCTTTGATCATTGGATTACCCAACTCAAATAGATATTACAGGGGATTTCTGTTTTCCCCCCCTTCCTTTTGGGGATGAGTGGTGGTGAGATATTATTTGGATTTCCTACATATACAAAATGAAAACAAAGGTTTAGCCCCTATTCCTTTTTTATGGGAGAGAAACTTCAAATCTTAGATGGAAATCACATGCAAGAATCCTTCTGCTCTCTTCGGAAACATTTTCGCTCCCATTCAAGGAAAAAAAAAAAAATCTTAAAATCGTTTTGTTAATGACAATCACATTCAACTTATAATTTCAATGATACGTAAAATCTAACATCATTTTCTTAGATACGGTATTTGACTGAGCAGAGACATTTGAAAAAAGCAGCCAGGTGCAATGAGCTCCTGCTATGTGCTGGGTCTGGGAGAGGGCCGTACCATCATTTTCTTAGATACGGTAATTTGACTGAGCACAGACATTTGAAAAAAGCAGCCAGGTGCAATGAGCTCCCGCTATGTGCGGGGAAAGGGCCGTACAACAAGTATCTATTGTCTCGAACCCGTGTCCTCCTGGTCATATGACAACAACTTTATCAGCTACGCCAAGGTTCCCTTCAGCAGACATTTGAAAAAGAAAAAAAAATTATTCAAATTTATTTGGTCTTAAAACGTATCATGAGATTTTGTGACTATAAAAACATACTGTTAAAAATAAAAAGTTTAAAGTTAAAATGTTTCCAAATAGAAAAAGTTAGACATTTTTTCGGAATAGTATAACAAGAAAATTTGGCCACGTAATTAGAATAAAGGTGCCTTTTTAAATATTTTTAGGTTGAAATGTTTATAAAGTTAAATTCATCTCGATTTTGGACATATAAAATTAAAAGACGACACTTATATCAGGAGGGAACGAATACAATATAACCAACCAAGCGTATCAAAGGCAAATGAAATCGGAAAGAACTAGATAAATGTTTTATTCATTGTTAATTTATTTATAGAGTTTTCTTCAAATGTCCCAATAATGAATAAAGGTATTGCATACTTAAAAGGAAAGAGGAGGAAAAAGAAGTTTACGCCAGAAAGTTTGCTTTACTTCTAATCGTTTTATAGTTTAAAATCGGTAAAATTTCGGGGCTTTTGCATCCGTACCCATTTTTTGTGCCACGTTTTAACTTATACCCGCTTCGTAAAACAAATTACATTCGTACCCGCTTTTGTGCATAACTTCAGCATGCGGGGCTGAAGTAGCAAAGGCAATCACGCAAAACTTCAGCATTCTAGTAGACGGGCCTGAAGTAGCTTGCGAACTTCAGTTATAAAGACAAAAATTTCAGCATACGGGGCTGAAGTTCCCCCGTTACACTGGGGAACTTCAGCTCTAGAGCTGAAGTTTTTGTCTTTGTAAATGGGGAACTTATAACTGCTGAAGTTCCCCTATAAGTTCCCCAGTTATAAAAACAAAAACTTCAGCATACGGGGCTGAAGTTCCCCCGTTACACTGGGGAACTTCAGCTCTAGAGCTGAAGTTTTTGTCTTTGTAAATGGGGAACTTATAACTGCTGAAGTTCCCCTATAAGTTCCCCAGTTATAAAAACAAAAACTTCAGCATACGGGCTGAAGTTCCCAAGTTATAAAGACAACAACTTCAGCATATGATGCTGAAGTTCCCCATTTACAAAGACTAAAACTTCAGCATACCCAGCTCTAGAGCTGAAGTTTTATCTTTTGTAAATGGGGAACTTCAGCATAC
>MDKI01236613.1:0-28401 GCA_005239505.1 Nicotiana paniculata | reverse complement strand
CTTTTATGCTAAAAACTGATAAAAATAAGAAATTTTGCCTAAAGACTCTACTTGAGTTGACTTCGGTCAACATTTTGAATAAACGGGCCTGGATTCATGTTTTGATGATCCTGGTGGTTCCGTACGGTTATTTGGGACTTGGGAATATGCCCATAATCGAAATCGAAAGTCCCTAGCCCGAGATATCGGACTTTGTCAAAATTTGATAGTTAAAGGCTAAACGAACTGAAAATGTTTGACCAAAGTTGACTTTTTTGATAAAGGGTCCTTATTTTGGTTTCGGAACACGGTATAGGTCCAAAACAACATTTATGACTTGTCTATGAAATTTTGTGAGAAATAGAGGTTGTTTGACGTGATTCGGATGTCTTCTTGAAAATAGAAAAAAATTTCAAAGCTTTCTTGTAAACCTCATATGATTTTGTGTTCAATTCGTAGTTTTAGATGTTATTTTGGTATTTTGATCACACGAGAAAGTTCGTATGATGTTTATAGACTAGTGTGCACTTTTAGTTTAGATCCTTGAGGGCTTCAGTGAGTTTCAGATAGGCTACAGAGTGAATTTGAACTAGGTGAAATTGCAGGTGTAACTGATCCTGTTGCAGGCCTCTGATCTCGCATTTGCAACCTCTGAGGAGTTCGTATTTGTGATCTTCTCATTTGAAGCCGGGCCACACATGTTTCGCATTTCTGATATATCCTTCGCATTTGTGAATTGGGTCTGGGGAAGGCATTCTTCGCATTGGGAGTCCGAGTCGGACATGTGGAGTCGATATCCCCACCTATTCACCAGTTCAGGTACTTTTCTATGTCCGTTCGAGGACGAACGGTTGTTTTAGAGGTAGAGAATGTGATGGCCCGATAGGTCATCTCGTGTTTTGAAACCTAATTCTTTGATCTGAAGCCTTAAAATTTATGTTCTTGCCTTCCTCGATTTGCATGCGCAGTCCGGAGTCTTTTCAGAGAGCTTTTGTGCTAAAAACTGATAAAAATAAGAAATTTTTCCTAAAAACTCTACTTGAGTTGACTTCGGTCAACATTTTGAATAAACGGACCTGGATTCATGTTTTGATGAACCTGGTTGTTCCGTACGGTGATTTGGGACTTGGGAATATGCCTGGAATCGAAATCGAAAGTCCCTAGCACGAGATATCGGACTTTGTCAAAATTTGACTGTTAAAGGCTAAATGAACTGAAAATGTTTGACCAAAGTTGACTTTTTGGATAACGGGTTCTTATTTTGATTCCGGAACTCGGTATAGGTCCAAAACCACATTTATGACTTGTCTAAGAAATTTGGTGAGAAACAGAGTTGGTTTGACGTGATTCGGATCTCTGGTTGAAAATAGAAAAAAATTTCAAGGCTTTCTTGAAAATCTCATTTGATTTTGTGTTCAATTCGTAGTTTTAGATGTTATTTTGGTGTTTTGATTGCACGAGAAAGTTCGTATGATGTTTATAGACTAGTGTGCACTTTTAAATTAGATCCCTGAGGGCTTCGGTGAGTTTCGGATAGGCTACAGAGTGAATTTGGACTAGGTTAAATTGCAGGTGTAACTGATCTTGTTGCTGGCCTGTGATATCGCATTTGCGAGATCAAGCATCGCATTTGCAACCTCTGAGGGTTTCTCATTCGCGAGCTTCTCATTTGAAGTCGGGCCACACAAGTTTCACATTTGCGATATATCCTTCGCATTTACGAATTGGGTCTGGGGAAGGCATTCTTCGCATTGGGAGTCCGAGTCGGACATGTGGAGTCGATATCCCCACCTATTCACCAGTTCAGGTACTTTTCTATGTCCGTTCGAGGACGAACGGTTGTTTTAGAGGTGGAGAATGTGATGGCCCGATAGGTCATCTCGTGGTTTGAAACCTAATTCTGTGATCTGAAGCCTTAAAAATTATGTTCTAGCCTTCCTCGGTTTCATGCGCAGTGCGGAGTCTTTTCAGAAAGCTTTTATGCTAAAAACTAATAAAAATAAGAAATTTTGCTTAAAGACTCTACTTGAGTTGACTTCGGTCAACATTTTGAGTAAACGGGCCTGGATTCATGTTTTGATGATCCTGGTGTTCTGTACGGTTATTTGGGACTTGGGAATATGCCCGGAATCGAAATCGAAAGTCCCTAGCCCAAGATATCGGACTTTGTCAAAATTTGATAGTTAAAGGCTAAATGAACTGAATGTTTGACCAAAGTTGACTTTTTGGATAACGGGTCCTTATTTTGGTTTCGGAACACGGTATAGGTCCAAAACAACATTTATGACTTGTCTATGAAATTTTATGAGAAATAGAGTTGGTTTGACGTGATTCGGATGTCTGCTTGAAAATTGAAAAAATTTTCAAAGCTTTCTTGAAAACCTCATATGATTTTGTGTTCAATTCGTAGTTTAAGATGTTATTTTGGTGTTTTGATCGCACGAGAAAGTTCGTATGATGTTTATAGACTAGTGTGCACTTTTAGTTTAGATCCCTGAGGGCTTCAGTGAGTTTCAGATAGGCTACAGAGTGAATTTGAACTAGGTGAAATTGCAGGTGTAACTGATCTTGTTGCAGGCCTCTGATCTCGCATTTGCGAGATCAAGCATCGCATTTGCAACCTCTGAGGAGTTCGCATTTGCGATCTTCTCATTTGAAGCCGAGCCACACATGTTTCGCATTTCCGATATATCCTTCGCATTTGCGAATTGGGTCTGGGGAAGGCATTCTTCGCATTGGGAGTCCGAGTCGAACATGCAGAGTCGATATCCCCACCTATTCACCAGTTCGGGTACTTTTCTATGTCCGTTCGAGGACGAACAGTTGTTTTAGAGGTGGAGAATGTGATGGCCCGATAGGTCAACTCGTGTTTTGAAACCTAATTCTGTGATCTGAAGCCTTAAAAATTATGTTCTAGCCTTCCTCGATTTTCATGCGCAGTCCGGAGTCTTTTTAGAAAGCTTTTATGCTAAAAACTGATAAAAATATGAAATTTTGCCTAAAAACTCAACTTGAGTTGACTTCGGTCAACATTTTGAATAAACGGACCTGGATTCATGTTTTGATGATCCTTGTGGTTCCGTACGGTGATTTGGGACTTGGAAATATGCCCGGAATCGAAATCGAAAGTCCCTAGCCCGAGATATCAGACTTTGTCAAAATTTGACAGTTAAAGGCTAAATGAACTGAAAATGTTTGCCAAAGTTGAATTTTTGGATAACGGGTCTTTATTTTGCTTCCGAAACTCGGTATAGGTCCAAAACCACATTTATGACTTGTCTAAGAAATTTGGTGAGAAACAGAGTTGGTTTGACGTGATTCAGATGTCTGGTTGAAAATAGAAAAAAATTTCAAAGCTTTATTGAAAATCTCATATGATTTTGTGTTCAATTCGTAGTTTTAGATGTAATTTTTGTGTTTTGATCGAACGAGAAAGTTCGTATGATGTTTATAGACTAGTGTGCACTTTTATCTTAGATCCCTGAGGGCTTCAGTGAGTTTCGGATAGGCTATAGAGTGAATTTGGACTAGGTGAAATTGCAGGTGTAACTGATCTTGTTGCTGGCCTGTGATATCGCATTTTCGAGATCAAGCATCGCATTTGCAACCTCTGAGGGTTTCGCATTTGCGAGCTTCTCATTTGAAGTCGGGCCACACAAGTTTCACATTTGCGATATATCCTTTGCATTTGCGAATTGGGTATGGGGAAGGCATCCTTCTCATTGGGAGTCCTAGTCGGACATGCAGAGTCGATATCGCCACCTATTCACCAGTCCATGTACTTTTCTATGTCCGTTCCAGGACGAACGATTGTTTTAGAGGTGGAGAATGTGATGGCCTGATAGGTCATCTCGTGTTTTGAAACCTAATTCTGTGATCTGAAGCCTTAAAAATTATGTTCTAGCCTTCCTCGATTTTCATGCGCAGTCCGGAGTCTTTTTGGAAAGCTTTTATGCTAAAAACTGATAAAAATAAGAAATTTTGCCTAAAAACTCTACTTGAGTTGACTTCGGTCAACATTTTGAATAAACGGACCTGGATTCATGTTTTGATGATCCTTGTGGTTCCGTACGGTGATTTGAGACTTGGGAATATGCCCGGAATCGAAATCGAAAGTCCCTAGCACGAGATATCGGACTTTGTCAAAATTTGACTGTTAAAGGCTAAATGAACTGAAAATGATTGACAAAAGTTGACTTTTTGGATAACGGGTCCTTATTTTGGTTCCGGAACTCGGTATAGGTCCAAAAACACATTTATGACTTGTCTAAGAAATTTTGTGAGAAACAGAGTTGGTTTGACGTGATTCGGATGTCTGGTTGAAAATAGAAAAAAATTTCAAAGCTTTCTTGAAAATCCTATTTGATTTTTTGTTCAGTTAGTAGTTTTAGATGTTATTTTTGTGTTTTGATCGCACGAGAAAGTTCGTATGATGTTTATAAACTAATGTGTACTTTTAGCTTAGATCCCTGAGGGCTTCGGTGAGTTTCGGATAGGCTAAGAGTGAATTTGGACTAGGTGAAATTGCAGGTGTAACTGATCTTGTTGCTGGCCTGTGATATCGCATTTGCGAGATCAAGCATCGCATTTGTAACCTCTGAGGGTTTCGCATTTGCGTGCCTCTCATTTGAAGTCGGGCCACACAAGTTTCACATTTACGATATATCCTTCGCGTTTCCGAATTGGGTCTGGGGAAGGCATTCTTCGCATTGGGAGTCCGAGTCGGACATGTGGAGTCGATATCCCCACCTATTCACCAGTTCAGGTACTTTTCTATGTCCGTTCGAGGACGAACAGTTGATTTAGAGGCGGAGAATGTGATGGCCCGATAGGTCATCTCGTGTTTTGAAACCTAATTATGTGATCTGAAGCCTTCAAAATTAGGTTCTAGCCTTCCTCGATTTTCATGCACAGTCTGGAGACTTTTCAGAAAGCTTTTATGCTAAAAACTGATAAAAATAAGAAATTTTGCCTAAAAACTCTACTTGAGTTGACTTACGTCAACATTTTGAATAAACGGGCCTGGATTCATGTTTTGATGATCCTGGTGGTTCCGTATGGTTATTTGGGACTTGGGAATATGCCCGGAATCGAAATCGAAAGTCCATAGCCAGAGATATCGGACTTTGTCAAATTTGATAGTTAAAGGCTAAATGAACTGAAAATGTTTGACCAAAGTTGACTTTTGGATAACAGGTCCTTATTTTGGTTCCGGAACACGGTATAGGTCCAAAACCACATTTATGACTTGTCTATGAAATTTGGTGAGAAACAGAGGTTGTTTGACGTGATTCAGATGTCTGCTTGAAAATAGAAAAAAAATTCAAAGCTTTCTTGAAAACCTCATATGATTTTTTGTTCAATTCGTAGTTTTAGATGTTAATTTGGGGTTTTGATCGCACGAGAAACTTCGTATGATGTTTATAGACTAGTGTGCACTTTTAGTTTAGATCCCTGAGGGCTTCAGTGAATTTCAGATAGGCTACAGAGTGAATTTGAACTAGGTGAAATTGCAGGTGTAACTGATCTTGTTGCAGGCCTCTGATCTCGCATTTGCGAGATCAAGCATCGCATTTGCAACCTCTGAGGAGTTCGCATTTGCGATCTTCTCATTTGAAGCCGGGCCACACATGTTTCGCGTTTCCGATATATCCTTCGCATTTGCGAATTGGGTCTTGGGAAGGCCTTATTCTCATTGGGAGTCCTAGTCGGACATGCAGAGTCGATATCGCCACCTATTCACCAGTCCAGGTACTTTTCTATGTCCGTTCCAGGACGAACGATTGTTTTAGAGATGGAGAATGTGATGGCCTGATAGGTCATCTCGTGTTTTGAAACCTAATTCTGTGATCTGAAGCCTTAAAAATTATGTTCTAGCCTTCATCGATATTCATGAGCAGTCCGGAGTCTTTTCAGAAAACTTTTGTGCTAAAAACTGATAAAAATAAGAAATTTTGCCTAAAAACTCTACTTGAGTTGACTTCGATCAAAATTTTGAAGAAACGGACCTGGATTCATGTTTTGATGATCCTGGTGGTTTTGTACGGTGATTTGGGACTTGGGAATATGCCCGGAATCGAAAGCGAAAGTCCCTAGCCCGAGATATCGAACTTTGTCAAAATTTGACAGTTAAAGGCTAAATGAATTAAAAATGTTTGACTAAAGTTGACTTTTTGGATAATGGGTCCTTATTTTGGTTTCGGAACACGGTATAGGTCAAAAACCACATTTATGACTTGTTTATGAAATTTGGTGAGAAACAGAGTTGGTTTGACGTGATTCGGATGTCTGGTTGAAAATAGAAAAAAATTTCAAAGCTTTCTTGAAAATCTCATATGATTTTATGTTCAATTCGTAGTTTTAGATGTTATTTTGGTGTTTTGATCGCACGAGAAAGTTCGTATGATGTTTATAGACTAGTGTGCACTTTTAGTTTAGATCCCTGAGGGCTTCGGTGAGTTTCGGATAGGCTACAGAGTGAATTTGAACTAGGTGAAATTGCAGGTGTAACTGATCTTGTTGCTGGCCTCTGATCTCGCATTTGCGAGATCAAGCATCGCATTCGCAACCTCTTAGGAGTTCGAATTTGCGAGCTTCTCATTTAGAAGCCGGGCGACACAAGTTTCGCATCTGCGATATTTCGTTCGCATTTGCGAATTGGTTCTGGGGAAGGCATTCTTCACATTGGGAGTCCTAGTCGGACATGCAGAGTCGATATCGCCACCTATTCACTAGTCTAGGTACTTTTCTATGTCCGTTCGAGGACGTATGATTGTTTTAGAGGTGGAGAATGTGATGGGCTGATAGGTCATCTCGTGTTTTGAAACCTAATTATGTAATCTGAAGCCTTAAAAATTATGTTCTAGCCTTCCTCGATTTTCATGCGCAGTCCGGAGTCTTTTCAGAAAGCTTTTACGCTAAAAACTGATAAAAATAAGAAATTTTTCCTAAAGACTCTACTTGAGTTGACTTCGGTCAACATTTTGAATAAACGGACCTGGATTCATGTTTTGATGATCCTGGTGGTTCCTACGGTGATTTGGGACGTGGGAATATGCCCGGAATCGAAATCTAAAGTCCCTAGCCCGAGATATCGGACTTTGTCAAAATTTAACAATTAAAGGCTAAATGAACTAAAAATGTTTGACCAAACTTGACTTTTTGGATAACGGGTCCTTATTTTGGTTCCGAAACACGGTATAGGTCCAAAACCACATTTATGACCTGTCTATGAAATTATCGGACCAGTGGGCGTCTTGACTAGTCCTCGCTACTACTTCACTGAGGTTAGTCTTGATACATACTGGGCACCGTTGTGGTGTGCTCATACTACTCTTCTGCACATTTTTGTGCAGATTCCAGGTTTCGCATAGCCGGCTGATTGATTGTTAGCACCTGTAGTTGCTGTTATGGAGACTCAAGGTAAAACCGCTTCAGCGTTCGCAGTTTCGGAGTCACCTTATTACAATTTTGTTCATATACTATTGTACTTATTTCCGAACAGTGGTAATTAGAAATCTTAGTGTAAATTGTTTAACGCTTATGACTTGTACTCACCGGATTTTGGGAAGATGTGCAATGTATAGATAATTATTTCAAAAAGAATTTTAAATTTTTTGATATTATGACTTATGTTTATGTAATGTTAGGCTTACCTAGTCTTAAAGGACTAGATGTCGTTACGATACCCAATATAAGGAAATTGGGTCGTGACAATAATCTTGTTTATAATCTGTAACTTTCACAAATAAATTTCAAGAATTAAAAAATATTAAGATAATCAAATTTAAACTGCGATTTAATTTTCTCATCATGCTATTCTATTTTATATTAATCTATGTATGTAACTTCTTTGAGCTGAGAATTTATCATTCCGACAATACTTTTGTCCTTGCGACTAGGTAATAATACCTGAAAGTTGATTTCAAACATTACTCTCCATTTTGAAAATTATAATTTTATATAGTTATTAATATTACTACTTTCGAACATGCTTTAAATTTTACACATATATAAAATGAGAAAGTTTATGAGATTTTCTTTATTGTAAAAATAGAAATTATTTTCTCACAAGAAAAGAAGGCTATCATTTTACCCTTTTAAGAATTAAGCATACAAAAATTTGTACTCTTTATATGAGATTAGGAAAAATTTGAAGTTGAGAAAATATGTGTATTTATACATGGATGTTTTAAATAATGGTGTATGTATTCATGTTTAAAGAAAAATGGTTCAGTGTTACAGTGTTTTCCACTTACTGTTGTACATTATGAGTTGGGGCCATGTGGACCCATGATAGTTATGAAAGGAATAAGTTCAGCTAACTCGACCTATGTATGTTTTAGTTTTGGTTGAACAATCATGAGTTAAAGAGTGGTTCGTTCGTGCCGGTGCAGCATCGGGTGCCAGCCACGCCTCCCCGGGTTTGGGGCGTGACAGTAGGTTTGGTTTAACTGCTTGCAAGTTTAGCCAGTGTCCATTTTATAGGGGAAGCTTGGCCGAAAATTTTCGTCGGAATCCATGATGAGTTAGACTTCCTATAAACCCTTACATTCGAGGATGAATGTTCCTAAAGGGGGGGGGGGGGGGGGGGGGGGGTTACAACCCATATTCGAGTATGTAAACTCATGTCGTAAGTTAATCGATGTAAATACAAGAAGATATTATCTTTGAGATGATAGCAAGTTAATCATGTTGGTCTTAAATGATACAAGGATGTATAAGAGTAGTTAACAAATATTAGAAGTTAAAAGTAAAATAAATCAAGCATGTTGTAACCCGTATTTTTTGGTAAAACTAGAGATGCTTAATATTCTTAGGAGTTCATATTTTAAGGTATTTAAATTGTATATTATTCGTATCACAGTCTTGAAGTCAAGCGAGTTATGAAACAAAAGTCAACAAAAGTTGTCGCAATTTACATTCATAATTTTATTTAAAATTTAGGTCTAACGTTACGAAGCGTTCCTCTCAATGTATTAAACCGTTTGTTGATACGACGTCGAGTAGAGAAATATTCACATTTTCGCAAGACTGCGCAAGCAGCTCTCTGTGGGACCCACTTAGGCGATTGAGATATATTGTCACGCTAGCAGATTGCTCCAATAAAATTGTAATTGGTAAAACTTTGGATTCAAATTGTATTATACACCTTTTAGAGCCAGTTAATTATCTAAATTTTGTCTGTCAATATCGATTCACAACCACCTTCTCGTAGTGGCAGCGTTTGCAAATGAAATTAGGGGTTGCTAATTGGAAGCGAAAACTAAAGTGACTATTCATTTCAAGAGTTACGTGTAGATACACTGCATAAGAATATTTTTAACAAAAAGAAAAACACTCAGATTTTATAGAAGGACAATTTGATGATTTATCTTTTAGGTGATGAGGTTCTTACTTTTAGTATAATAGTTTCTCGTAAGTGCGTAATATGTGTACACCAAATTCATGGAGTACACTTGTTAGATGATACTATCAATATTGCCATGAGTAAATAATTATACATTTATAGAATTGAATACAAGTTTATGTGAATATTGATCAATATGAAGGACCGTATAGAGATGTATTTGTCGAAATCAAGATGATTGAATATCGTCTTAACCTACGAAGATAAATAGTTAAAGTTTAAATAGATACATATATTTTTTTCTTATTTACATTTTATGATGTACAAACTATATCACTAATTGGCTGCAAGAGAAACTAAAATATATATGATATTTTTCACTAAAGTCCTGATTGAATTTTAAAAATTTAAAAAATTAGCCCGGTGCATTAAGCTTCCGTTATGAGCGGAGTCCGGAGAAAGCCCGACCAGAAGGGTCTATTGTAGCCCGGTGCATTAACCTCTTGGCCACTTGACAAACAAAATAAGCGCCCAATGATTGCAAGGTTGATAGAATTGCAACTGTAGTTTCTCGGCAATACAAATATGAGGAATTACTAAACCTATTTTGAAATAATTCGTCTGTTACAAAATTATGCATTTATAAATAAAATTTATGTATCTCAAACTTTTGCACTAGTTAAAATCTATAAGGTAGTATCATGAAAAAGTACACATACTCATTTTTTAAATTTGACAACTTAGTGCTTAATACATATCAATATTATCATTTTATAATATTTTTATTACTACGATCGAAGCATACTAAATATTCACGAGTTTTCGCAAACTTTAAGACGAATCACCAGAAAACATTCATCAAACAGTAAATAACTTACAAAATATTTCATTTCAACAAAATTGGAAATTGAATTGAAAGTCATTGACTCTCTGTCAAACTAAAAAGAATCTCAACAAGGTAGTATGTAAAGAGAGAGACATAAAGTTCATTAACGGATACGTTTTAAGTAAAAAATATATAGATGTAACGACCCAAACCAAATCGGTCGTGATGACGCCTATCGTGGAACTAGGCAAACCTACACGCTCTTAAACACTTCGATTTTTGCAATGAAAATTTAGATAATAACCTTTTTCAAACTGAAATCCTCAATAAAAGAGATGAATTTAAAACCAAATTGCGGAAAATACAACCCCTACATTGGCTGTCACTAAGTCATGAGACGATACTACAACTATTTTTGAAATATAACAAGACAACATTTGTATGGGAATAGTAAAAAAAATACAAAAAAAGGAGGATAAGGAAGGATAAAGGCGGGACTGCGATCGCCAGGAAGCTACCTCGCTATCTCTGATGATGATCCAAAACATAAATGGTCAACAACCGCTACTGTGGCCTGGGATACCTGGAACTGCACACAAGGTGCAGGGGTAACATGAGTACACCAACTCAGTAAGTAACAAGCCCAAACTATGGATTGATAAGCAGTGACGAACTCCACCTCAACAATTATAACGGAATCAATGTACAGAAACGTAGGCATGCTTTCGGTTAACTAGACAGTTCAAAGTGATAAGATAAATACATATCTGAATAGTTTAAGATATATAACTCAACTTCTTCTACATGCCAATGCATCTACTGTATGAAATGCATAATGTGCTCCCACTCTTAAATGCACGTCCAGTCAGTACTATATATGGCTCGCACGGCCCGGGGCAGATCCATCCCGGAGTATATACATCTCTGACAGCAGTCACTTAGTACCGACGAAAGGCCAATCCCACCCTAGGGAAAAGATCCATCTCCAGATAATGATAATAACCTCACAACCACTCGGTACTGTATATGGCTCTCACGGCCTAAGAAAGATCCATCCTGGAATATATACACATCACTGACATCAGTCACTCAGTACCGAGGAAGGCCAAACAAGAGGCTTGCTTCGCATAGGCTCGGGTCGGTGGTAACTAAATATAGAGAGAAGAAAATCCTTAGGTTGACCAAGGATAGGAAATCTACTCTATCTACTGATGCGGGAAAGGTTGTTGAGAAGGGGACATGTGATCAATTTGTTCTCCTTTCTAACCGATCCATTGCGTGTCACGTCGCCCTATCCATAGAGGAAGAAGGCGTATGCTCAAGTCTAAAATAGGAGAAGATCCATTTCCAGATATACATACTTCAGACAAGATCCATGTCCAGGAAAGATCCATCCCTCAATAATATAAACTTCGCTCACTCGGGGTGTGTTACAGACTCCGGAAGGGCTCCTACACCCCAAGCGCTATCATAATCATCAACATAACCGCTGCGGCGTGCAACCCGATCCCATAACTGTCACTCATAATTAGGCTCTCGGCCTCACTCAGTCATCACTCTCCAGTATCACACACACGGGCTCACAATGCCGTGAAACTAAACCGAAACAATGATATGATATGCCAGATAATAACAGTTAAGACTAAGACATGATATGATATCCATGAATAAGACCGAGTACAGAATATCAATGAAACAAATTAGATGACAGCAAGAAACGACCACTCGGGTCTCAACAATATCGACATGATGCCCTAACATGATATCTAGCATGATTTACAGTTCATTTACTTAATCACATGATGGAAACACAGATATCAATAAGAAAGAGTCACTAAGCAGTGTCGTGGAATGAACCAGGCCACAATTCTCTCGGTGCACGCCCGCGCGCCCATCACTTGTCATGTGCATCAGCTTAATTGCTAATCACATAACACATAGCTCGGGTTTCGAACCTTCAAAACCAGGTTTGGAAGCATTACTTACCTCAATAAAGACAAAATCCTACTCCGCAATGACTTTGCCGCTCGACTCGGCCACCAAATGCTCTGAATCTATCCAAAATCAGTATATTATCATTAATATACACTAAAGGAATAAATCCCACGTGAAAATTATCAAATTAGACCAAACATCCCGAATTGGGTCAATCTCGCCCCCCCCCACCCCCTCCCTCCCCCCCCCGGACCCACGTCTCGAAATCCGATAAAATTTACAAAACTAGGAAACCCATTCACTCACGAGTCCAACCGTATCCTATTTATCAAAATCTGATTTCCAATCGACATTCAACTCCCAAAATCCATTTTATGAAGTTTCTAGAATTTTCCCCAAATTTCCACCGGAAAGTACTAATCAAATGATGAAATCAGTGATATATTAATGTATATTAACCAAATCTGAGTTAGAATCACTTACCTCAGAATTTCTTGAAAACCCTTCAAAAAATCGCCACAAATCTAGCTCTCTCGGTCCAAAATGTGAAATAAAACCCTCAACCCCGTATTTATAGTGCACCCTCTGATCTTCACTAAGCGGTCCGCGAACATTCACCGCGGTCACGAAGTCCTCACTGCGGTCCGTGAAATACCTACCACGGTCGTGAACCCTGAACAAATCCTTCTACGGCCAGCACGACTCCACTACGGCCGCGTTCCTTCCACCGCGACCCGTTAAATTCCCACCGTGGCCGCATAACACCTCCGTGGTCCGTGCCAATTTTGAGCGGTCCTCACTTTCCTACATGAGAAACCCAACATCAGCAGCTTTCAACAGCTAAACCCTTCCGCTAACCATCCGAAACACATCCGAGGCCCTCGGGACCTCAACCAACCATACCAACATATTCCATAACATAATTCAAACTTAGTCGGATCTACGAATCACGCAAAACAATACCAAAATACCAAATTACCTCGAATTCAAGCCGAAGGACTACGAAACTTCCCAATTTTGCAAACGACGCCGAAACCAATCAAACCTTGTCCGAATAGCCTCAAATTTTTCACACTCAACACAAATGACTCTACGAACCTGCTCCAACTTTCGGTATTCCATTCCGACCCTTCTATCAAATTATCCACTACCGACCGAAAATTGCCAAATTTCCAATTTCGCCAATTCAAGCCTAATTCTACCATGGACCTCCACATTACATTCCGAACATGCTCCTAAGTCTGAAATCACCTAACGGAGTTAACTGAATCATAAATTCAAATTCAAGACTGTTTACTCATACGTCCACATCCGGTTGACTTTTCCTACTCCAACTCCTAAATAAGAGACTAAGTGTATCATTCCACTCCAAAACCACTATGAACCCGAGCCAACCAAGCCGATGAAACACAATAAAGCTAAACAACTCATAAAGAAGCAGAAATGGGGAAAACAGGGCTATAACTCTCGGAACGACCGGCCGGGTCGTTACATCCGCCCCCTCTTAAACAAATGTTCATCCTCGAACGAGTCTAGAAACATACCTGGAGTCTCAAAGAAGGTGTGGATATTTGTTCCTCATCTCCCGCTTGGTCTCCGAGGTGGCCTCTTCCACAGGCTGGCCTCTTCACTGCACTTTCACTGAAACTATATCCTTTGACCTCAACCTTCGAACTTGATGATCCAAAATAGCCACTAGCTCCACATCATAAGTCATATCACCCTCCAAATGAACCGTGATGAAGTTCAAATATGGGACGGGTCCCAGACATACTTCCGAAGCATGGAAATATGAAACACTGGATGCACACTCGACAAATTGGGTGGCAAGGCAAGCTCATACGCCACCTCCCCAATCCTCTGAAGCACCACAAAAGGGCTAATGAACTGGGAGCTCAACTTTCCCCTCTTCCCAAACCTCATAACACCGTTTATAGGTGATACCTTTAGCAAAACATTCTCCCCAACCATGAAACATACTTCACGGACCTTCCTGTCCGCATAGCTTTTCTGCCTAGGCTGCATTGTGCGAAGCCGCTCCTGAATCAATTTCAACTTACCTAAAGCATCCTGCACTAGATCTGTACCCAAGAGTCTAGCCTCACCCGACTCAAACTATCCAACCGGAGATCTACACCTCCTCCTATTAAATCCCCGTACAGAGCCATATGAATACTCGACTGATAACTATTGTTATATGCAAACTCTTGTGAGTGGCAGAAACTGGTCCCATGAACCCCTAAAATAAATAACACATGCACACAATATGTCCTCCAAAATCTGAATAGTGCGCTCAGACTTCCCATCCGTCTGAGGGTGAAAATTTTTGCTCAACTCAACCTGAGTACCCAACACCCGCTGCACGACCCTGCAAAACTGTGATGTGAACTGAGTACCTCTATCAGAAATGATGGAAACTGGGATGCCATGTAGAATAACATTTTCTCAAATATAAATCTCAGCTAACCGCTCCGAAGTGTAAGTAGTACCAACAGGAATGAAGTGCGCGGACTTGGTCAGTTGATCCATAATAACCCATATAGCATCAAACTTCCTCGAATTCCGTTAGAGTCCAACTACAAAGTCCATGGTGATCTTCTCCCACTTCCACTCCGGAATATCTAATCTCTGAAGAAAGCCACCAGGTCTCTGATACTCATACTTAACCTACTGACAGTTGAGACACCAAGCTACAAACCCAACTATATCCTTCTTCATCTGCCTCTACCAATAATGTTGTCTAAAATCCTGGTATATCTTCGCGGCACCAGGATGGATGGAATACCAAGAGTTGTGGGCCTCCTCATGAATCAACTCCCGAAGCCCATCTACTTTAGGCACACATATCCGGCCCTGCATCCTCATCACACCGTCATCCCCAATAGTCATTTCCCTAGCATCACCTCGTCGGACCATGTCCTGAAGAACGAGTAAGTGCGGGTCATCATACTAGCGCTCCCTGATACGGTCATAAAGAGAAGACCTGGAGGCTATGCAAGCCAATACCCGACTAGACTCTGAAATGTCCAATCTCACAAGCTGGCCCGCTAAGGCCTGACCATCCAATCCTAAAGGTCTCTCTGCTGTTGGGAGATATGCTAGACTCCCCAAACTCTCTGTCCGACAACTCAAGGCATCGGCCACCACATTGGCCTTCCCCGGATGGTATAGAATAGTGATATCATAGTCCTTAAGAAGCTCCAACCACCTCCGCTGACGAAAATTAAGATCCTTCTACTTAAACATATGCTGAAGACTCCTGTGATCAGTATAAATCTCACAGCGGACCCCATACAAATAATGACGCCAAATCTTCAAGGTGTGAATAATGGCTGCTAACTCAAGATCATGCACCAGATGATTCTTCTCATGGGTCTTCAACTGGGAAGAGGCGTATGCAATCACCCTACCCTCCTGCATCAAAACACAACCAATGCCTATCCTCGAGGAATCACAATACACGGTATAAGAACCTGAAGTTGATGGCAGAACTAAGACTGGGTTTGTGGTCAACGCACTGTTGAGCTTCTGAAGGCTCTCCTCACACTCGTCCGACCACCTGAATGGAGCATCCTTTTGGGTAAATTTGGTCAAGGGAGAAGCAATAGATGAAAATTCCTACACAAAGTGACATTAATATCCCGCCAAAACAAGGAAATTCCTAATCTCTATAGCTGAGGATGGTCTAGGACAACTCTGCACCGCCTCTATCTTCTTCGGATCCACCTGAATACCCTCAATGGACACCTCGTGTCCTAAGAATGCTAATGAGCCAAGTCAAAACTCACACTCTGAGAACTTTGCATAAAGCTTCTCCTCCCTCAATCTCTGTAATACAACCCTCAAATACTGGGCATGCTCCTCCTGGCTACGAGATTACACCAGGATGTCATCAATGAACACAATAACGAAGGAATCCAAATATGGCTGGAATACATTGTTCATCAAATGCATGAACGCTGCTAGGTCATTGGTCAGCCCAAAAGACATCAACAAGAAATAATAATGGCCATAACGGGTCCCGAAAGCTGTCTTAGGAATATCTGAATCCTGAATCCTTAGCTGATGATACTCGGACCTCAAATCGATCTTAGAGAACACCCTCTCTCCCTGGTCAAATAAATCATCAATATGAGGCAAAGGATACTTGTTCTTGACTGTGACCTTGTTCAAATTCCTATAATCAATGCACATCCTCATGGAACCATCCTTCTTCGTCACAAATAGAACCAGTGCACCCCAAGGTGACACACTAGGCCGAGTAAACCGCTTATCTAGGATTTCTTGAAGATGTTCTTTCAATTACTTCAACTCCGCCGGTGCCATACGTTACGGTGGAAGAGAAATATGCTGAGTGCCCAGCACTAAGTCAATACCAAAGTCAATATCCTTGTCCGGTGGCATGCTCGTCAGGTCTGCGGGAAACACATCCGAAAAGTCACGGACCACTGGAGCAGAATTAATAGTGGAAGTCTCTACACTAACATCCCTCACAAAAGCCAAATAAGATAGACAACCCTTCTCAACCATACGCTGAGCCTTCCAGTACGAAATCACCCTACTAGGCACATAATCTATGGAACCACTCACTAAACTCTAGGAAATCCCGACATCGCTAGGGTCACGGTCTTAGCGTGACAATCTAGAAAAACATGAAATGGAGATAACCAATCCATGCCCAATATCACATCGAAGTCAACCATACTGCGCAATAACAAATCCACTCGGGTCTACAGACCCCTAATAGACACCGCACACGACTCATACACGCTATTCACAACAATAATGTCGCACATAAGAGTAGACACACGAACAAATATAACTAAAGACTCACGAGGCATATCCAGAAAATGAGCAAAATATGATGAAACATATGAATATGTGGCCCCGGGATCAAATAAGATCGGTGACAGAATGAAACAATAACTGTAATCACGACATATGAAGCAATAGCATCTGGTCCGGCCCCAAAATGAGGTTGAATTCCCAAAATTTCCAAAAGCCCTAACTCTACCCAAAACCCCCTATTTCTACCCTTGATTCCATGTCTTTAGACCTAGAATCTAGTGATTGATGAAGGCAAATGGAAGAAATTAGAGTTAAGAACACTTACCTATGAAGCTATGGTGGAATGGTCTCCTAAGACTCACCCAAGAAGAGTGGAGAAGAAGAAAATGGTGAAAGATATGAAAATCCCGTAATGGGCATCATGTTTTTGAGCAATTAAATAACTGGGCGAATTTACCCTAGGCGATCGCGACAGAACAACTGCGATCGCGGAGAGTACTGGACTTCAGACTTACGCGATCGCGAAGTAAGGAGTGCGATCGCAGAGAACCCGGACGTGGACCCACACGATCGCAAACGAAAGAACGCGTTCGCACAGAACAATTGCTACCCAGCCCCCAACCCCACATGAGACTTACGCGATCGCGAACGTAGGATTGCGTTCGCGTAGAGCTTAAACCCCAAACCTTTGCGTTTGCACCCACCTCCTTGAGATTGCGTAGAGCAAATTAGCCACCCCTCCCAATTGCACATCGTGATCACGTGCACTACACCGCGATCACAGAGAAGGAAATAGCTGGACACCAGATACAACCTAAAACACCAGGAATTTCCTAAGTTTAGCACCCCGACACATACCCGAAACTCACCCGAGCCCTCGGGGCTCAAAACCAAATATACACAAGTCTTCAAAATCATCATACGAACGTATTCGAGTAATTAAACCACTAAAATAACATCAAAAACAATGAATTAAACTCAAAAATCCATAGAGTTTCCTCAAACTTCATAAACTATCAAATTTTCCAATTTTGATATGAAACACGTCAAACCAAGTCCATTTATTTCCAAATTTTACAGATAACTCACATAACACATATTGAACCTGTTCCGGGCTCCGGAACTATAATACGGGCTCTGTATCATAGATTTCAAATCAAAGTTCATTTTCAAAAGTCTTTATTATTTCCAGAAAATAATTTCCTTTAAAAATTCATTTCTCAGACTTAGGACCTCGGAATTCGATTCCGGGCATACGCCCAGGTCCTATATTTTCTCGTGGACCCACAGGGACCGTCAAATCATGGGTACGGGTCCGTTTACCAAACATGTTTACCAAAGTCAACTTTATTCCATTAATTATCATCAATTCAACTGTTTAACACATTTCCACATAAAGGCTTCCCTGCTACGCACCCGGCATGTGCACGTACATTGAGGTGAGATTAACGGAGGCTTTCAGGGCCTCGGAACACAGTTTTTGCTAATTTTACACAAGATGACCTTTTGTGTCATCACAATCTCCACCTCTAAAACAACCCTTCATCCTTGAAAGTACATAGAAAGGTACCTGAATCGGGGAAAAGGTGGGGATATCGGCTCCGCATATCAGACTCGGACTCCCAAGTAGCTGCCTCAACAGGCTGACCTCTCCACTAAAAACGAACCGAAGGATAAATCTTCGATCTCAACTGTCGCACCTGCCGATATAATATGGATACCAGCTCCTCCTCATAAGACAAACCCTTGTCAAACAGTACACCACTGAAGTCAAGTACATGATATGGATCCGCAATATACCTCCAGAGCATAGATACGTGAAATACCGGATGCACGACTGACAAACTAGGTGGCAAGGCAAGTCTGTAGGCCACCCCTCCTACCTTATCCAGAATCTCAAATGGACCAATGTACCTAGGGCTCAACTTGCCCTTCTTTTCGAATCTCATCACGCCCTTCATGGGCGACACTCGAAGAAATACCCCGTCTCCTATCATAAATGCAAAATCTCGAACCCTGCGATGCGCATAACTCTTCTGCCTGGACTGAGCTGTATGAAGTCTATCTTGAATGATCTTCACCTTGTCCAAGGCATCCTGGACTAACTCAGAACCCAACAGTCTAGCCTCTCCCGGCTCAAACCATCCGACTTGAGACCGACACCGTCTACCATACAACGCCTCATACGGAGCCACTTGAATGCTCGACTGATAGATGTTGTTGTAGGCATACTAAGATAAAGGAAAGAACTGGTCCCATGAACCACCAAAGTCAATAACACAAGCTCGCAACATATCCTCCAAAATCTGAATAGTACGCTCGGACTGCCCGTCCGTCTGAGGATGAAATGTTGTGCTCAAATCAATTTGTGTGCCCAACTCTCGCTGAAATACTCTCCAGAAATGGGAGGTAAACTGGGTATCTCGGTATGATATAATGGATATGGGCACACCATGCAGTCTAACAATCTCTCTCATATAGATCCTTGCCAACTTCTCTGCTGAATACGAAACTGATACTGGGATGAAGTGTGTTGACTTGGTCAGCCTATCCACAACGACCCATACTACATCAAACATCCTCTGAGTCTGTGGGAGTCCAACTACAAAGTCCACGGTGATACGCTCCCACTTCCACTCGGGAAGCTGAATCTGCTGCATTAAACCACCGGGTTGCTGGTGCTCGTACTTAACCTGCTGACAGTTCAAACACCGAGCTACATAAGCTACAATATCCTTCTTCATCCTCCGCCACCAATAGTGCTGCCGCAAGTCTTGACACATCTTTGCGGCGCCCTGATGAATAGAGTACCAGGAACTACGGGCCTCCTGAAGTATCGACCCACAAATACCATCCACATCAGGTAAACAAATTTGACCCTGCATCCTTAAAACTCCCTCATCATCAACTATAACCTGCTTGGCATCTCCGTGCCTAACTCTATCTCTAAGAACACATAAATGGCGATCATCATACCGCCTTTCCCGAATACGGTCATACAATGAGAATGGGCTACGGTATGGGCCAAAACACTGCCAGTATCAGAAACCTCCAACCTCACAAATCGGTTGGCTAAAGCCTGAAAATCCAAACCAAGAGGTCGCTCTCCGACTGATAAATAGGCAAGACTGCCCATACTGGCTGACTTCCGGCTCAATGCATCAGCCACCACATTGCCCTTCCCCAGATGATAAAGAATGGTAATATCATAATCCTTCAGCAACTCTAACCATATCCTCTACCTCATGTTCAACTCCTTCTGTTTGAACAGATACTGTAAGCTCTTATGATCCGTGAACACCTCACATGGCACACCATACAAATAATGCCTCCAAATCTTCAATGCATGCACAATAGCTGCTAACTCCAAATCATGAACTGGATAGATCTTCTCATGAACCTTCAACTGACGAGAAGCATAGGCTATAACCTTGCCATCCTGCATCAACACTGCACCAAGCCCAACCCGTGAAGCATCACAATACACGGTATATAGTACTAAACCTGTGGACAAACCTAACACTGGTGCCGTGATCAAGGCTGTCTTGAGCTTCTGAAAGCTCTACTCACACTCACCAGACCACCTAAATTGAGCATTGTTCTGAGTCGACCTGTTCATCGGGGCTGCAATGGATGAAAAGCGCTCCACAAACCGGCGATAATAACCTGCTAAGCCCAAGAAACTCCGGATATCTTTAGCTGAGGTGTGTCTAGGCCAATCTCTGACTGCTGAAATCTTCTTGGTATCCACCTGAACACCCTCTAACGATACCACATGGCCTAGAAATGCAAATGAACTCAACCAGAACTCACACTTGGAAAATTTTGCATACAATTGACTATCCCTCAATGTCTGGAAGACAACCCGAAGGTGCTGCTCATGCTCCTCACGGCTACGGGAGTAAATCAAAATATCATCAATGAAAACAATCACAAATGAGTCCAAATAAGGCCTGAACACGCGGTGCATCAACTCCATAAAGGTAGCAGGGGCATTTGTCAGCCCAAACGACATCACCAAGAACTCATAATGCCCACAACAAGTGCGAAAGGCTGTCTTAGGGACATCAGACACTCTAATCCTCAACTGATAGTAACCAGATCTCAAGTCAATCTTGGAAAACACCGAAGCACCCCGAATCTGGTCGAATAAATCATCAATCCTCGGCAAAGGATACTTATTCTTAATAGTAACCTTATTCAACTCCCGATAGTCAATACACATCCTCATCGAGCCATCCTTCTTCTTGACAAACAATACTGGGGCACCCCAAGGAGAAACACTAGGATTAATGAAGCCTTTATCCAAGAAATCCTACAACTGATCCTTCAACTCTGGCGGGGCCATACAATCGGCGAACTAGAAATAGGCTGGGTTCCCTCAGCTAACTCAATATAAAAATTGATATCCCTGTCAGGTGCCATACCCGGCAGGTCAGCAGGGAATACCTCTGGAAACTCACAAACCACGGGCACAGAATCCAGGGAAGGAACCTCGACGCTAGAATCACAAACATAGGCCAGATAGGCCAAACAACCCTTCTCGACCATGCGCCGAGCCTTCATATAAGAAATAACTCTACTAGAAGAATGACTAGGAGTCCCCCTCAGCTCCAAACGAGGAACCCCTGGCAAGACCAAGGTCACTGTCTTGGCATGAAAGTCCAGAATAGCATAATAGGGGGATAACCAATCGATCCCCAATATAACATCAAAGTCAACCATATCAAGAAGAAAAAGATCAACCTGAGTCTCCAGACCACCAATAACTACTAAGCAACCACCGTAGACTCAATCTACCACTATAGAATCACCCAGCGGTGTAGACACATGTACAACAGTACTTAAGGAATCACGGGGAATACTTAAATAAGGGGAAAAATATGAAGACACATAGGAGAACGTAGAACCCGGATCAAATAACACCGAAGCCTCTCGGCTGCAAACTGAAACTGTACCTATAATAACTACATCAGAAGCCTCAGCATCAGGCTTGGCAGGAAAAGCATATCACCGGGGTTGAGCCCCTCAAACTTGAGCATCTCTGGGTCGACCTACTGCGGCCTGACCTCTACCTCTCGTGGCATGTCCTCCACCTGTATGAGTCTGAACTCCACCTCTGGCACCCCGACCGCCACCCCTAGCTGGCTGAGGGGGTGGGGGTGCGCCTGATGCGGGAACCATGGCATGGGAACCCTGATACTGAGACCCACCAGAACCTCGGGGAAAAAACCTGGAAATATGCCCCAAACCACCGCAAGAATAACAAAGCCACTGCTGATGTGGCTGCTGACTCTGGAACTGGCCCTGTCGACTCTGGTAACACCCCTAGAAGCTCTCAAGCGGCGGTGCACTGATAGGTGCTGGTGGTGCACTAATAGGAGCTGGTGGTGCACTGTGAGCTACCTGAAGTGCCGACTGATAGGGTCTGGGAGGATGACCTATGCCTGAAGAATCCCTGCCCCCAGATGAGGCTCCACTGAATCGACCGAAGTGATGGGGCCTCTTGGCAGCACCCTGACCACCACCTTGTGACATAACCATCTCAATCCTCCTGGCCACATTGGCCGTATCCTGGAATAAAATATCAGTACTTGACTCCTTGACCGTCTGAAGGTTGATGGGCTGAGCCAAACCCTCAATAAACCTCCTCACTCTCTCACGATCAGTGGGGAGTATCATAATAGCATGCCGAGCTAGAGTGATGAACCTAGTCTCGTACTGAGTGATAGACATAGATCCCTGCTGAAGGCGCTCAAACTGCCTCCGAAGATCCTCCCTCTAAGTAACTGGAAGGAACTTCCCCACGAATAACTCGGAGAACTGAGCCCAAGTCAATGGTGCAGACCCAGCTGGCCTGGTCAAGCAGTAGTCTCTCCACCATGTCTTGGCGGAATCCGTAAGACGAAAAGTAGCAAAATCAACTCCATTGGACTCTACTATGACCATGTTCCGAAGAACCTCATGACAGCTGTCCAACAATCCTGGGGATCCTCTGATTGTGCACCAGTCAATGTAGTAGTGAATAACTTGGTGAAACTATCCAATCTCCATAAAGCATCTGCTGACATAGCTGCTCCCTCAACTGCCGGGGCCACAATGCCCGGCTGAGCTACTCGGGCTATCTGAGGTGCTCGAGTTTGGAACTGAGGACCTAACTGCTCTGGCGTGCGAGTAGCAGGAGTCTGGGTCCCTCCCCCAACCTGAGAGAGGGTTGGTGCAATAGGAAGAAGACCGGCCTGAGCCACACTCTCCATGAGTCCCACGAAGCGGACTATAGCATCCTGAAGCACCGGGGTGGCAATGAACCCCTATGGGACCTGAGTTGGCCCAACTGGAATTGTCTGAGTAGGAACCTCACGGGCAAAGTCTACATGCGGGTCCTCTACTGGGGTTGCTACCCTGGGTTGTGCCCTGCCCCTGCCTCGGCTTCTAATACGGCCTCGGCCCATCGTATGAGCTGCAACTGGAGAATCGGGCTACTGATCGGTAGATGAGGAAGCACGAATTCTCGCCATCTGCGAGAGAATATAATAGAAACTTAATTATAGAATTCAAATCGCACGATAGGAAAGAAGAAAAAGTGAAGTTATTCCTAACTTTGCAGCCTCTGGGGGATAAGTACACACGTCTCCGTACCGATCCCTCAGACACTACCAAGTTTGTCCGTGAGTTGTGAGACCTAAGTAACCTAGTGCTCTGATACCAACTTGTCACGACCAGAAATCCCACCTTCAGGCCGTGATGGCGCCTAACGTTGCACCCGCTAGGCAAACCAATGTGTTAACTGAATTGATTTATTAACAAGTGAAATAAACAAACACAGACTAGATAATTGAGATAAGTGCGGAAGCATTAACAAAATATAAATACCAATAGCGAATCACGAGAAATCCCTTTAACTACAAAACTCAGTAATGGAGTCACAACCTCATGAACCACTCCAAGATTTGACTAAAAACAAAAGTTTAAAAAGAAAATGATGTATCTATCTGGAAAACACATATATGACAGAATGAAAGATAGACATGGATGCCGAGATCGACGAACGCTTGCGGAACTACCTCGGCGTCGTCTGCAATGAACTGAAGGACACTCCCACTAACGATGTCCACTGGGTCCGCCTGCATAATATGCATAACATAAAGAAGTGCAGGTGTAGCATCAATACAACCGACCCCATGTACTGAGTAAGTGCAGAGCCTAACCCCGGCGAAGTAGTGACGAGGATAGGACACGACAAGAAATTGTATATGTGCAGTTCAATAGTATAGCAGAAAATAAACAAGAATACAGTCACGGGGAAGAACATTCTTAGGATAAGAGGGGCAACACTCGCTAAAACAATAGAATCAAGTACTAGCGGAAATATAGAAGTAAAATAGGAATATCAGCTTGAACAAGTAAAATAGACAGGAGGAAAACACGGCATGACCCCCCGTGTATAACCTCACAATCACACAGCACGGAATGTCCCCTCACGCATAAATAATAATGACTCGGCATGAAATGTCCCCTCGTGCATCAATAATAATCAATCGCCACGGAATGTCCTCTCGCGCAAAAATAATAATCAATCGGCACGGAATGTCCCCTGGCGCATAAATAATAATCAATTGGCACGTAATGTTCCCTCATGCATAAATATAATCAACGGCACGGAATGTTCCCTCGTGCTTAAATAATAATCACTCAGCACAGAATGTTCCCTCGTGCACAAATAATAATCGTCGGCACAAAATGTTCCCTCGTGCATAAATAGTAATCATCGGCACAAAATGTTCCTTCGTGCATAAATAGTAATCACTCGGCACGGAATGTTCCCTCGTGCATGATGAGTGTAAAAGCAACAATTGATATGAAACTTTAACAATACGACATTTCAAATGTACAGAAATAATAAACAAAATTCTATTGTCCCGGCAGAGACTCAGTTAAAACCAATCCCACTAAGAAGTATAATGTCAACAATAAAATCCTCGACCGAACACATAATCAATAACTTTCTACGTCATGAAGTAACTTCAAGGTACCACTTTCAAGGTTCCCACTAACTCACAACACTGAGAATATCAAAGAACATTAAATAATTCATCAAAATTCGACTCACGCGCATGCTTGACCACAACATATAGGTACCCGTCACCTAGGAGACAATTGCTACCCAGCCCCCAACCCCACAGGAGACTTACGCGATCGCGAACGTAGGACTGCGTTCGCGTAGAGCTTAAACCCCAAAGCTTTGCGTTCGCACCCACCTCCTTGCGATCGCGTAGAGCAAATTAGCCACCCTGCCCAATTGCACATCGCGATCGCAGAGTAGGAAATAGCTGGACACCAGATACAGCCTAAAACACCAAAAATTTCTTAAGTTTAGCACCCCGACACCTACCCGAAACTCACCCGAGCCCTCGGGGCTCAAAACCAAATATACACACGCCTTCAAAATCATCCTACATACTTATTTGAGTAATTAAAACACTAAATAACATAAAAACGATGAATTAAATTGAAAAAATCCATAGGATTTCCTCAAACTTCATAAACTATAACGTTTTCCAATTTTGATCTGAAACACGTCAAACCAAGTCCGTTTCTTTCCAAATTTTACAGATAACTCACATAACACATATTGAACCTGTTCCGGGCTCCGGAACCATAATACGGGCTCGGTAACACATACTTCATATCAAAGTTTATTTTCAAAAGTCTTTATTATGTTCAGAAAATAATTTCCTTTAAAAATTTATTCCTCGGACTTGGGACCTCGGAATTCGATTCTGGGCATACGCCCAGGTCCCATATTTTCCTAGGGACCCTCCGTGACCGTCAAATCATGGGTCCGGGTCCGTTTACCAAAAATATTGACCAAAGTCAACTTTATTCCATTAATTATCATCAAATCAACTATTTAACACATTTCCACATAAAGGCTTCCCGACTACGCGCCCGGGCTGCGCACACACATCGATGTGAGATTAACAGAGGCTTTCGGGGCCTCAGAACACAATTTTTGCTCAATTTACACAAGATCACACTCTCCGGACATCAACCAACCATACCAACACATTCCATAAGATCATTCAAACTTACTCGGATCTACGAATCACGCAAAGCAATACCAAAACACCAAATTACCTCGGATTCAAGCATAAGGACTTCTAAACTTCCTAATTCAGCAAACGACCCCGAAATCAATCAAACCTTGTCCGAATAGCCTCAAATTTTGCACACACACCAAAAATGACTCTATGAAATTGCTCCAACTTCCGGTATTCCATTCCGACCCTTATATCAAAGTCTCCACTACCGACTGGTATCGCCAAATTTTCAGTTTCGCCAATTCAAGCTTCATTCTACCATGGACCTCCAAATTACATTCCGAACACGCTCCTAAGTCCGAAATCACCTAACGGAGCTAACAGATTAATAAAAATTCAAATCCGAGATCGTTTACTCATAAGTCAACATCCGATTGAATTTTTCAACTAAAACTCCTAAATAAGAGACTAAGTATCTCATTCCACTCCAAAACCACTCCGAACCCGAACAAACCAACCCGATGCAACATAATAAAGCTAAACAACTCATAAAGAAGCATAAATGGGAAAAACGGGGTTATAACTCTCAAAACAACCGACCGGATCGTTACACTAGATATAGCAGAAGTCCGTTTTTTTTAATATGTGAATGAGAAAAACAAAATACTATTATAAATAATGAAATACGTTAAGACTTCTATTGACACTGACATATATAGATTTATTATTTAAAAACTAATGATATATCTTCTTTACTTTAAGCACGTTGAAATTCCATCGTAAAATGTTTTATGGCATTGTTCGTCGAGGAGGGTGTGAAGATCATCGTTAACTTCCATTTATTGGCAGATAATTGAAGAACTTTTACAAACTAATACATGGCTATAGGCTTGTCATCTCTTTTTTTGTTTCATCTTTTTTTCTTTTTTCACTGTGGATCCTATGATATTGCATACGGTTTGTGGCTTTTACATCTCCATTTTGTAAATAGAATACAAAAAGGGATGGTTGTGACTATTACCAAAAAACATGAAACGTTGGCTTGTTTTTTTTTCTTCCCTTTTTTAGAATATTAATTAGATTAGTTAGGTCTATAAGGAGGGAAATTTTTGAAATTTAACTTTTATTTTTAGGGTTCCCAATTTTATAATAACGAGCTTTAGTGTATGTGCGTTGCACGTGTGGTTAGCGTCAATCAGTAAAATATGTGTATATGAAGAAGATGGAAATCAGGTTACCAAAAGCTAAGTTTTAAAATGGCTACATTAAGTTAATATTTTAAAATAAGTAACTTTGTACAGAGAAAAGTGTATGGAGATGTCATTTATTTGAACGAATACCAGAAAGAAAATTAATTAATGAAAACTAACTAAGAATATATTTTGTCTTCTAATATTTCGTTCTTATTGTTTTTAACGTTTGCATTTTTAACAGATTGACTCTTACTACTATATTATAATCTATTTTATTATAAATTTCAAAAAGAATGAGTTGGATTTTTCGCAAATTAGTCAAATCAAAGGTTTTTTGGTTAATTTTTTTTTATCAATCCACTAGGCAGAGCCTATGGCTAGTTTTTATTTATAATGAATAAAAAATAAAACAACAAATAAAACAAAGTATCATGTTATCCTACTAAGAATAGGACTCTAATTACTGAATACATCATACCTATTATCATGTTTGGGCTTCACACCCATCCATAATATCACATATGATGTATCTAAAAATCCAAACTAGAACTAGCTTAATGTCTTGTAGATTCACGTGAATTTTGCCTTCTGTTGCTAGTGTCATGTGCACGTCTCAGCTGTGCTTCCAATTGTTACCTCTCGTTGTACCTGCAGAACCTGTTGTATGATGTACATCCACATCAGTTCGATGTATCTTCACCATGCCTTCATTCTCATGTCTTGTATGCTTGTGTCTACTACTAAATCTCATCATCTTCTTGCATTCAGTAGTAGGACATAAATGCAGTAGCTTTGCCATATTTTTTGTCCTGCTTATATTGTCTGATTCCAGCTTCTATGCTTGTGCCTGTTAGTAGTACATTGTGAAGGGGATGGGCATATGTTAATACCACCCTTACGCATTGTATCCAGTAATAGGGCATAGATATAATATTGTTCCCTTGTGCTGTTTTATGTTTTCCTGTATGATCTTCAACCAGCTGCTGTGGTGCAGTGTGTCTGGCCCCCTGTCAATCTCTTCCATATCTTCCTCAGCTTCGCTGACATCTTGCTCATTTCTCTTCTGAGCAGTTGAGTTTTCCATTTGTTTCTAGTTGTCTCCCTAACGTCCTCACTACTTTCCAATCTTGTGTATGCTACTGAGTAATTACCTAAGTCAAAGGTCCCTTCTTTTGAATGAATGCAGGGCATTAATACCACCAAAGGGAGATCCCTTAGACAGTAGGATAACAACTCAGCATGTGTACCTGCAAATAAAAAACAAACCAAGTTAGTGAAATAATAGATCAC
>ML330061.1:84642-110180 GCA_005239505.1 Nicotiana paniculata | reverse complement strand
AAATTTCATAAGTTCTTAGGCTTGAATCCATGTATAATTGGTGATTTTGGTGTTATGTGATGTCTTTTGGAGGCTCGACTAAATTTGGATAAGGTATTAGGACTGGTTGGTAAGTTAGGTTGAGGCCTCGGGGGCCTCGGGGAGGTTTTGGATGCTCAACGGGTGAATTTTGAACTTGGAGAACAGCTGAACCATTTCTGGTTCGGGTGTCTCGCACTTGCGATGGACTTTCCGCAGGTGCGGACACGAAGGTGCGGAAGAGAGGCTCGCAGGTGCGGACTTGGTCAAATCAACCAGTCTCGCAGGTGCGGTTGATATTCCGCAGGTGTGGAGCCGCAGATGCGGTCAATTGACCGCAGGTGCGGCCCCAAGCCTTTTAGTGGGTTTTCACCTGCGATGGATATTCCGCAGGTGCGGGATCGCAGGTGCGGTCCAAGGGACGCAGGTGCGGAAATCGCTGGGAAGATATATCAGATTTGAGGGCTTGAATTTCATAACTTCTAAAATCATTTCGAGCTCGCGTGTAGGCGATTTGGAGTGAGTTTTGAGGAAAAACCTCATAGGTAACAATTCCTAAACCTATTCCCTTCGTACATCATTAATCTATGTCCATTTCATCCATGCAATTAAGGGATTTAGATGAAAAATCATGTAAATGGGAAGGAGTTTCCCTAATTAGAAAATCCGAGAATTTAATAGGATTTTGTCATCGGTTTTCGGTGATTCTTGTTTGAGTGAGTTCGTGAGTGAATGGGTGTTCTAAATTTGTAACTTTCACTCGATTCTGAGACGTGGTCCTGGGAGACTTTTTGGGCAATTTTTACTAAATTCGCGTATTAGCCTCGAACTTATTAGCTATTTTTATTCCTTAAAGTGATATTTACATTATGCAATCGAATTGAATAGATTTGGGCCATTCGGAGTAGGATACTCGTGGCAAGAGCGTGGTTTCGAGTTGAGTAGCGCAGTCGAGGTAAGTGGCTTGCCTAACTCTATGTTGGGGATTTCTCCTAGGCTATTTTAATACTGTTTATGTTGAATGGGCGCCGTGTGCTTGAGGTGACGAGTACACAGGCCATTGTTGCTAAAACTCCATTTTTTCCTCCGTGACTTAAATCATTTATGATTTATGTATCGACTATGTAGATTAGATTAGTAAATAGCATGCTACCTGTCTCACTTGAATTTTTCCTAGTTATTACTATATGTACCATGTTTAGGTAGTTTTATTTATATTTTTGCATGTGATTTTTCCTGCACTATTTTAAATAAAAAAATTGTATCCTATATTTGTACTGCATTGCATATTTAAATTGGGACTACTGATGAGATTCCGGGAGCTTTCCCCCTGTACTGCATTGCATATTTAAATTGGGACTACTGATGAGATTCCGGGAGCTTTCCCCCTGTACTGCATTGCATATTTAAATTGGGACTACGGACGAGATTCTGGGAGCTTTGCCCCTGTACTACATAGCATATTTAAATTGGTACTACGAACGAGATTTCGGGAGCTTTCCCTTGTACTGCATTGCATATTTAAATTGGGACTACGGGTGAGATTCCGGGAGCTTTCCCCCTGTACTACATTGCATATTTGTTACCATAATATATGTTGTGCTTAGCCGAGGGCTCCCTTTTATTATTTCCTTTTTAGGTCATTGTTTCTACTGATTTGCCTCAGCTTATTATATCTCTCTGTTCAGATTTTAAACTGTTTTTACTATAAAAATCCAATAGAGCCTTAACCTGACCTCGTCACTACTTGACTGGGATAAGGCTTGGCACTTACTGGGTACCAATTTGTGGTGTACTCATGCCCTTTCCTACACATGTTTTTCGTGTGCAGATCCAGGTACCAGCGCTCAATTTCGTGGCTAGGGGTCCGAGCAGCAGCTTTTAGGAGACCGAAAGGTAATTCTGCCGCGTCCGCAGAGCCCTTCGAGTCACCTTCCACTCCAGATTTAGATAAATTTCTTTTTCATGTAAATTCCCTCTCGTTGTATAGAGCTATTTCGAGACAGAGCTTATGACTAAATTGAAATTCTGGGTTTTGGGAAAAAGTTGTATTTTGTACGTGCCAAATGGCTATGTTCATTGTAGACTCACTTACTTCACCTTTGTTTTATTGCTTCTATATAATATGTGTTTTTCCGCAATTAGGCTTACCTATTCGTGGAGACTAGGTGCCGTCACGATGCCTTTTGGTGGTTAAATCGGGTCGTGACAAGTTGGTATCAGAGAGTCTAGGTTCATAGTAGTCACAAGCCGGTTTATTAGAGTCTCGCGGATCGGTGCGGAGACGTCCGTATCTATCTTTGGGAGGCTATGTAACTGTTAAGAACAATCATATTTCTTTGATTTTCTTTTCGTGCGAGTTATTGACATAAAAAATTCTAAACTTCTATTCTATTCTTTCCTACAGATGGTGAGGACCCGTACTAGGAGGACCGATGACCAGGCACCTGAGCCCCCTGCCAAAGCCGCCAAAGTCCGGGGCTGGGGTAGAGGACGACTGCGCGGTGCAGCCCGAGCACCGGCGAGAGCCATGGCAGAGGAGCCTATGGCAGCCCCAGCTGGAGAGTCGGCACAAGAGGTCCCTATTGCTGCTCCAGCCTTGTAGGAGACCTTTGATCAGTTCATGAGTATGTTCAGTACTCTAGCGCAGGCTGGACTATTTCCGATAGCTCCTGCTACATCCCAGGCCGGGGGAGGGGCACAGACTCCTGCAGCCCGCACTCTTGATCAGAGGGGCCAGGTTGATCAGGCCCCGGAGTATATTCCTATGGCCCCAGCGGCTCCAATTCAGCATCATACTAGAGCAGCTGCTTCTGAGGCCGAGCAGCTCCGACTCGAGAGGTACAAGAAGTACAACCCACCTACTTTCAGCGGACTAGCTTCAGATGACACTCTGGGATTTCTTGAAAAGTGTCATTATATTCTCCGAACTATGGGCATTGTGGAGACCAGTGGGGTTTCGTTCAGCGCTTTCCAGCTGAGGGGAGCGGCGTATCAGTGGTGGCGGTCCTATAAGCGGAGTAGTCCAAACGAGGCAGCCTCACTCACTTGGACTCATTTTTCAGAGATGTTTCTGCGAGAGTATGTTCCTCAGAGCCTCAGGGATACTTGGCATGCAGAGTTCGAGCAGTTGTGCCAGGGTACTATGACTCTGTCAGAGTATGCAGTCCGTTTCAGCAAGTTAGCTCAGCATGTACCAGCCTTGGTTGCCACGGTCAGAGAGCGGGCTCCCCGCTTCATTGAGGGACTCCATCCTAGTATTCGGACCAGCATGGCCAGAGAGTTGGAGATGGATATCACTTACCAGCAGGCAGTGAGTATTGCCAGGAGGATAGAGGGCATGTTCACCCGGGACAAAGATGAGAGGAAGGACAAGAGGTCTCGAGAGACTGGCCATTTTTCAGGAGCTCGTGCACCAGAAGCACGTCACGGTAAAGGCTTTGTGGGTCGCCCTGTTCATTCAGCCCTTCCAGCAGCCAGCGGTATTCCAGCTCCTTCTAGACCTTAGGAGTTCTATTATGCACCACCAGTATCCAGTATGCCTCCAGTTCGAGGTGCTATTTTTGGCCAGCCCAGCAGGCCAGCTCCTATTCAGCCTCAGCCGCAACGTCCTCCGAGGGGTTTTTTTGAGTGTGGTGACACTCGTCACTTGATTAGAGATTGCTCCAGGGCCAGGAGGGGTACACCTCCACAGTCTTATCAGCCTCCACGTGCTCCACCGGGTCCTCCGGCTATTCTTCCAGCCCCAGCTGCCACTCCACCCCCTCAGCCATCTCGAGGTGGGGGTCGGGGAGGTAGAGGTCTCCCTAGAGGAGGAGGCCAGGCCAGATACTATGCTCTTCCAGCCCGTTTTGAGGCTGTTGCTTCAGACTCAGTCATCACAAGTATTATCCATGTTTTCCATAGGGATGCATCAGTATTATTTGATCCAGGATCTACGTATTCATATGTGTCCTCTTATTTTTCTCCACATTTGGGGATATCTCGGGATTCTTTGAGTTCCTTTGTCTATGTATCTACTCTTGTAGGAGACCCTGTAGTTGTGGACCGCGTATATCAGTCGTGTTTGGTTTCTCTTAGTGGTTTGGATACCAGGGATGATTTATTATTACTCAGCATGGTAGATTTCGATGTTATCTTGGGCATGGACTGGTTGTCGCCCCATTATGCAATTCTTGATTGTCACGCTAAAACCATGATGCTGGCTATGCCAGGCTTGCCGAGATTTGAGTGGAGAAGTACCTTAGAGTATACTCCCCGTAGGGTCATTTCATTTCTTAAGGCTCGGTGGATGGTTGAGAAGGAGTGTGATGCATACTTGGCCTATGTGAGAGATGTCAGTGTTGATGCCCCTCCAGTTGAGTCAGTTCCAGTAGTGAGGGACTTCCTAATGTATTCCCAGCCGATCTTTCGGGTATGCCGCCTAATAGAGATATTGATTTCGGCATTGACTTATTGCCGGGCACTCAGCCCATTTCTATCCCTCCTTACCGTATGGCTCCTCCTGAGTTGAAGGAGTTGAAGGAGCAGTTATAGGAGTTGCTTGATAAGGGTTTCATCAGACCCAGTGTATCACCTTGGGGTGCTCCGGTATTATTTGTGAATAAAAAGGTTGGTTCTATGCGTATGTGTATTGATTATTGGTAGTTGAACAAGGTCACCGTGAAGAACAGGTATCCTTTGCCTCGCATTGATGATTTATTCGACCAGCTACACGGTTCCAGGGTATTCTCCAAGATTGACTTGCGTTCTGGGTATCATCAATTGAAGATTGGGGAGTCGGATATCCTGAAGACTGCCTTCAGGACCAGATATGGCCACTATGAGTTTGCAGGGTCGGATCTGTGTGCCCAATGTGGATGGGCTTCGGGAGTTAATTCTGGAGGAGGCCCATAGATCGCGGTATTCCATTCATCCGGGTACCATGAAGATGTACCAGGATCTGTGACAGCACTATTGGTGGAGAAGGATGAAGAAGGATATAGTGGAGTTTGTGGCCAAGTGTCTCAACTGTCAGCAAGTCAAATATGAGCATCAGGAGACCGAGAGGGTTACTTTAGCAGATTAAGCTTCCAGAGTGGAAGTGGGAGCGGATCACCATGGACTTCGTGGTTGGACTTCCTTGGAGTTTGAAGAAGTTCTATGCTATTTAGGTGATTGTGGATGGGCTGACTAAGTCAGCCCATTTCATTCTTGTGTTGACTACATACTCCTCTAAGAGGTTGGCGGAGATTTATGTCAGGGAGATTATTTTCCTCCACGGTATTCCAGTATATATCATTCAGACAGAGGTACACAGCTCACTTCACGGTTCTGGAGAGTCGTTCAGCATGAGCTAGGCACTAGGGTAGAGTTGAGTACAGCCTTTCACCCTCAAACAGACGGGTAGTCCGAGCGCACGATTCAGATTCTTGAGCATATGATCTATGCCTGTGTGATGGATTTTGGAGGTTCATGGGATCGATACTTGCCACTTTCAGAGTTTTCTTATAATAACAGCTACCAGTCCAGCATTCAGATGGCTCCGTATGATGCTTTGTATGGTAGACGGTGTCGTCCCAGTGGGATGGTTTGAGCCGGGCGAGGCCCGATTGTTGGGTACAGATTTGGTCCAGGATGCCTTGGACAAGGTGAAGGTGATTCAGGAGAGACTTCGCGCAGCTCAATCTAGGCAGAAGAGTTATGCAGACCGGAAGGTTCGTGATTTGGCATTTATGGCTGGTGACCGGGTTTTGCTTTGGGTATCACCTATGAATGGAATCTTGAGGTTCAGGAAGAAGGGTAAGCTGAGTCCAAGATTTATTGGCCCTTTTGAGGTGTTGCGATGTGTGGGGGAGGTTGCTTATGAGCTAGCCCTGCCTCCAACCTAGCAGGGGTTCATCCGGTATTCCACGTCTCCATGCTCCGGAAGTATCACGGTGACCCGACTCATATTTTGGATTTCAGTTCAGTCCAATTGGACAAGGATTTATCATATGTTGAGGAGCCAATAGCTATATTGGATAGACAGGTCAGAAATCTCAGGTCAAAGGATATTGCGTCAGTAAAGGTTCAGTGGAGGGGTCAGCCGATCAAGGAGGCGACTTGGGAGACCGAGCAGGATATGCGCAGTCAGTGCCCTCATCTTTTCACCACTTTAGGTATGTCTCTATACTCGTTCGATGACGAATGATTTTCTTAAGAGGGGGAGAATGTAACGACCCGGTAGGTCGTTTTGAGAGTTTGCGCCCCGAACCCTTAATAACAGTTTTCCCCCTAGTCTATTTCTGCTTTTGGGACTTTTTGGAACGTTGAGTAGCGAAATTCGGAGAGTTTTTAGACACATAGTCCTTATAGGTGAGTTTAAGCCTTAGAAATCGGACCGTAGTTGGAACTGTGGGAAGACGGGTCCGGAATGGGATTCCGTCGACTCTATTAGCTCTGTTGGGTAATTTCGATCGCGTCCGGAATATGCTTTCGAGGTCTGTAATGGATTTAGGCTTGAAATGGCGAAGGTTAGAATTTTGGTGATTTTAGCCGATAGGTGAAATTTTAATATCGGGCTCGGAACAGAATTCCGAGAGTAGATGTAGGTCCGTTGTATCATTTGTGACCTCTATGTAAAATTTGAGGTCATTCGGACTAGTTTTGATGTGTTTCGGCATCGGTAGTAGATTTTGGAAATTTCATAAGTTCTTAGGCTTGAATCCATTTATACTTGGTGATTTTGGTGTTATGTTATGTGTTTTGGAGGCTCGACTAAGTTTAGATAAGGTATTAGGACTGGTTGGTAAGTTTGGTTGAGGCCCCAGGGGTCTCGGGGATGTTTCGGATGCTCAACGGGTGAATTTTAAACTTGGAGAATAGCTGAACCATTTCTGGTTCTGGTGTCTCGCACCTGCGATGGACTTTTCGCAACTGCGGACATGCAGGTGCGGAAGACAGGCTCGCAGGTGTGGACTTGGTCATGTCAACCAGTCTCGTAGGTGAGGTTGATATTCCGCAGATGCGGCCAATTAACCGCAGGTGCGGCCCCAAGCCTTTGAGTGGGTTTTCGCACCTGCGTTGGATATTCTACAGGTGCGGTCCAAGGGGCGCAGGTGCAGAAATCGCTGGGCAGATATATTAGATTCGAGGGCTTGAATTTCATAACTTTTAAAATCATTTGGAGCTCGGGTGTAGGCGATTTGTTGTGAGTTTTGAGGAAAAACTTCATAGATAACAATTCCTAACCCTATTACCTTCGTACATCATTAATCTATGGTCATTTCTTCCATGCAATTAAGGGCCTGGGGGACTTTTTGGGCGATTTTTACTAAATTTGCGTATTAGCCTCGAACTTATTAGCTATTTTTATTCCTTAAAGTGATATTTACATTATGCAATCGAATTGAATAGATTTGGTCAATTCGGAGTCACATACTCGTGGCAAGAGCGTGGTTTCGAATTGAGTAGCGCAGTCGAGGTAAGTGGCTTGCCTAACTCTGTATTGGGGATTTCCCCTAGGCTATTTTAATACTGTTTATGTTGAATGGGCGCCGTGTGCGTGAAGTGACGAGTACATACACGGGCCATTGTTGCTAAAACTCCATTTTTCCCTCCGTGACTTAAATCATTTCACTCCTATTTCACTGATTTATGTATCGACTATGTAGATTAGATTAGGAAATAGCATGCCTACCTGTCTCACTTGAATTTTTCCTAGTAATTACTATATGTACCATGTTTAGGTAGTTTTATTCATATTTTTGCATGTGATTTTTCCAACACTGTTTTAAAAAAATAAAATTGTATCCTGTATTTGTACTGCGTTGCATATTTAAAGTGGGACTACGGATGAGATTCCGGGAGCTTTCCCCCGGTACTACATTGCATATTTGAATTGGGACTACGAGCGAGATTCCGGGAGCTTTCTCCCTGTACTGCATAGCATATTTAAATTGGGACTACGGACGAGATTCCGGGAGCATTCCCCCTGTACTGGATTGCATATTTAAATTGGGACTACGGACGAGATTCTGGGAGCTTTCCCCCAGTACTGCATTGCATACTTGTTACCGTGATATATGTTATGATGAGCCGAGGGCTCCCTGTTATTATTTCCTTTTTAGCTCATGGTTTCTACTGATTTGCCTCAGCTTATTATATCTCTCTTTTCAGAAATTAAATTGTTTTTACTATGAAAATCCACAAGAGCCTTAACCTGACCTCGTCACTACTTGACTGGGGTTAGGTTTGGCACTTACTGGGTACCAATTTGTGGTGTACTCATGCCCTTTCCTGCACCATTTTTTCGTGTGCAGATCCAGGTACCAACACTCAGTTTCGTGGCTAGGGGTCCGAGCAGTAGCTTTTAGGAGACCGAAAGGTAATTTTGATGCGTCCGCAGAGCCCTTCGAGTCACCTTCCACTCCAGATTTAGATAGGTTTCTTTTTCATGTAAATTCCCTCTCGTTGTATAGAGCTATTTTGAGACATATCTTATGACTAAAGTGATATTTCGGGTTTTGGCATAAAATTTTATTTTGTACGCGCCAAATGGCGATGTTCATTGTAGATTCACTTACTTCACCTTTGTTTTATTTCTTCTATATAATATGTTTCTTTCCGCAATTAGGCTTACTTAGTCATGGAGACTAGGTCCGTCACGATGCCTTTCGGTGGGTAAATCGGGTCGTGACATAAATATTAAACACTAACCATGAAAGTGTCTTTTTTACTCCAATGTTAACACTTTTGTCTTATAAATTGTAAGTGTTCAAAAGTCCTATTAATTTAATTCTCCCACTCTTGTTGAGTACTATTATTTCAATCGGCCGCTTCATAACCTTGATTTGAGGCGTGTAATTGGACAAGATCAATTTTTGGTGTTGTTGTGGGTGAGCTAAAAAACGGTGTTAGCTATATATAGGTGTGTATTTGGGAATATCTTCTTTTCCTTCCTTGTTACTTACGTGTTGAGTTATTGTAGGTGCAACCATGGCAAACAATGACCATGGAAACATAGGTTTGGGGAATGTAGATGTTGAGGATGATCAAATGGATGAGGTCCCTCTTGAACCTCAAGACAATAGACGAGGCCGAGTGCCTCAAGACAATGTGCCCGCTCCTCCCCCACCCTCCACACCGGGTGTTGCCGAATGAAAGGTATGAAAGTGCTATAGTCCCTCCTCGTATTAGGGTGGGAAAATTCCAAATAACCAACATGATGCTCACTTTGTCGAGCAATGAGGGTTCTTCACTGGTGCACCGGGTTAAAATACATGTAAGCACTTGAAGGGGTTCGTAGATACGTGTTGGGAGTAAACAAACAAATTTCTCTGAGGATCCTTTGAGGCTAAGGTTTTTTCCCTTCTGTTTACGGGGGAAAGCTTTCGATTGGTTGGAACATTTGCTAATTCCTTCCATTCATACTTGGTATGAACTAATGTAGAAATTTATTTCTAAGTACTTCTCTCTCGGGCAGATGGCTATTCTTCGGGATGAAATTATAGCATTCAACCAAGAGCCCAATGAACCACTACACCAGATTGGGAAAGGTATAGAACACTAGTGAAAGAGTGCCCCAACAACGATATAACGGAGAACATGATTCAACAAACTTTCTATTGGTGGATCAATACAACCAACGAATGTGTAGTGAATCAACTTGCCAGTGGGAGCTTCATGATGACGCCTTATACGGAGGCATGTGATATCTTGGATGAGATAGAGGATACTTCATCGGTGTGGCAATCTCAGGCCAATTTTCCACAAGGTGATCCCAATGTGATTCTTCTTCACAAAGATCTTCATGACCATGGACAAGTCATAGCCGAGTTGACTACCACCATGAACCAATTGGAAAAGACTCAACTTCAACAAGTGCAAAATCCGAGGTAAGTCAATGCAATGGAAGGAGTAAGTATGATGGTGAACAAGCGAAGGACAAGAATCCCACAAGTGAAACAAAGAGTGGACAATTTTGTTCAAGATAATAGTGGATTTGATCAAGATGACTCTTAGAATGAACAAAAAGAAGAGGTCCAATATGTGAACAACTTTCAAGGTCAAAGAAACAACTTCCAAGGCCCTAGCCAACAATAATGGAGACCTCAAAATAATCAAGGCAATTGGAATTCTCACAACCAAGGTAATTGGAGTGGTGGAAACAAACAAAGCAATTGGAATAACAACAACAATCAAGGCAATTGGAGTGGAGGCAATAATCAAGGGAACTGGAATAACAATAATAACCAAGGTAATTGGGGAGGCAACAATCAAGGCGGGTGAAGTAACAATCAAGGAAATCGGGGGTCGGGTTTTCAAAGGCCCCGATGTATCAACAAACGAGAAACCCGCCTCATTATTCTTCACATGGTCCTAGCTCTTCCAAGAACAAAATGGGCTGTATTGAGAACATAATCAAGAAAATGATAGAGAAGAATGTCGATTCCAATGCCCAACTTGCTTCACACAACACATTGATCCGCAATTTAGAAGTGTAAATGGGGCAAATCTCTCAAGCTTCAAATTCTCGTAATAAGGAGGCACTACCAAGTGACACGATGGTGAACCCAAAAGGTGGGAACAATACGAGGCATGCCATGGTTGTTACTACGAGAAGTGGAAGAGATGGGAATGCACCCACCTCAAGTAAAAGGCAACTTGTGGATGATGAGCAAGTGGTAAAATAAGAAGAGATCCCGAACAATGTGGTGCAAGAAAATGATGAAAGTGCGAATTGATATTGATGAAAAGGTGGAATAGACTCAAGAGGAAGTGAACCCATCTAGGGATCATGTTATAGACATACCGGAACCAGTAATGCAAACGGCTAAGGCACCATTTCCTAAGCCACCTCCTTCATATCCTCAAAGGCTTGAAAAGAAAAATGGCGAGAATCAATTCAAAAAGTTCATTGACATGATGAAAAGTCTCTCGATAAATGTGTCACTATTTGAAACCTTAGACCAAATGTCCAGTTATGCAAAGTTTATGAAGGATCACCCCTGACGAAGAAGCGGTCGATGAAATTTGAAACTATCAAAATCACTCATTAAGTGAGTGTAATTGTGCATTCGATGGTTCCTAAATTGGAAGATCACCGGTACTTTCACAATCCCTTGTACCATTGAAAGTGCTGAGTTTGCTAAAGCTCTTTGTGATCTTGGGGCGAGTAGCAATTTGATGCCCTATTCGGTTTTCAAGACCTTGGGAATTGGGAAACCAAGACCCACATCTATGAGATTACAAATGGCCGATCGTACAATGAATATACCGTTGAGAGTGATTGAAGATGTATTGGTTCGTGTTGATAAGTTCATTCTTGGGGCGAATTTTTTTGTTCTTGATTGTGAAGTGGACTATGAGGTGCCGATTATTCTTGGAAGACCTTTTCTTACTACCGGGAATGCTTTTGTTGATGTGGAAGCCGGAGAACTCACTTTCTAGGTGGGTGATGAAAAGGTGGTGTTTCACGTGTGCAAATCTATGCGGCAACCGAATAGCAATGAAGTGTGTTCTTTCATGGATTTGGTGACCTATGTGATTAATGATGATACAAGTGCCACGTTTAATGTGTGTAATATGCTGGAGGCCGTCCTGCTCAACTTTGATGATGACGAGATGGATGGCTTCATGGAATGTGTGAATTCTTTGCAGGGAATGGGGTCGTACAACTATGCACCTCGGAAAATTTTCTTGGATATTGAGAATAGGAAACTCCTCCTACAAAGTCTTCAATTGAAAAGCCTCCTGCCTTGGAGTTGAAGCCATTGCCTCCACATATTAGGTATGAATTTATTGGCCCTTGTTCTACTTTACCAGTTACTCTTTCCTCTTGTTTGACTAACGTGAAAATTGACTATTGGTGGTGCTCCATAAGAGGAAGAAATCTATTGGGTGGACTCTAACGGATATTCAGGGAATAAGCCCCGCATTTTGCATGCACAAGATTAACTTGCAGGAAGATGCCAAACCATCCATTGAACATCAAAGGAGACTCAACGAAGCTATGCAAGACGTGGTCAAAAATGGGGATCATCAAGTGGTTGGATGATGGGGTTGTCTACCCTATTTCCGATTGTTAGTGGACTTCTCCGGTGCGATGTGTCACAAATAAAGGGGGAATGACATTGGTCACCAATGATAAGAACGAGTTGATTCCCAGACGAACGGTAACCGGATGGAGAGTGTGTATGGACCATCGAAAGCTAAACAAAGTCACGAGGAAAGACCATTTTCCACTCCCCTTCCTTGACCAAATGCTTGATAAGTTGGTCGGTCGTGCTTTCTATTGCTTTCTAGATGGATATTCAGGCTACAACCAAATCCTTATCACCTTGGAAGATTAAGAGAAAACAATTTTTGCATGTCCCTATGGCACTTTCCAAGCGGATACCATTTGGCTTATGCAATGCACCGGCGACTTTTCAAAGGTGTATGATGGAGATTTTTACGGATATGGTAGAGAACTACCTTTAAGTCTTCATGGATGACTTCTCGGTAGTCGTGGATTCCTTTGATGATTGCTTGGAAAATTTGGATAGAGTATTGGCAAGGTGCTAAATTAGGAGAAATTACATTTCATGATCGAGGAAGGTATTTTTCTTGGCCACAAAATTTTAAAGAATGCCATATAGGTCGACAAGGCCAAGATAGAGGTGATTTCTAAACTTCCACCTCCAACCTTAATGAAAGGCATGCGAAGTTTCTTAGGTCACGCGGGGTTCTACCGACGCTTCATAAAGGATTTTTTTAAAGTGGTGAACCCATTGTTCAAGCTCTTAGAGAAAGATTCTAAGTTTCACTTCAATGATTATTGCATGAAATCCTTTGAATTGCTAAAGTTCAAGTTTACAACCACTCCCATTATCACTGCACCTAATTGGAGTATTTCTTTTGAGCTCATATGTGATGTTGGTGATGTAGCGGTTGGAGAAGTTTTGGGGAAACACATCAATAAGGTTTTTCATTAGGTCTACTATGCTAGTAAGACCATGAATGATGCCCAAGTCAATTTTACACCGTTACAGAGAAAGAGCTCATTGCCATTATGTTTGCAATTGAGAAGTTCTGCATGGGTGCAAAGGTTATTGTTCATATGGATCATGCGGCACTTTGCTATCTTATAAGTAAGAAAGATTCAAAATCTAGGTTGATGAGATGGGTGCTATTGTTGCAAGAGTTTGGTATTGACATCCAAGATCGAAAAGGGAGTGAAAATCAAGTGGGGGCCACTTGTCTCGTTTGGAGGAGGAGGGGAGGCCGCATGATGGACTTGAAATCAATGACTTTGTCCCCGACGAACAACTCTTGGTTATTTCAATGAAAGAGGTGCCATGTTTTGCGAATCTAGCAAACTTCCTTATGTGTGGAATCATCCTAGATGAGTTCTCTTCAAATCAAAGGAAGAAGCTCAAACAGGATTTTCAAGATTATTATTGGGATGAGCCGTACCTTTTCCGGCTTTGTACGGATGGGGTAACTAGAATATGTGTATCGGATGAAGAGCAAAGTGTTACTCTTGTATGGTGGTCACAATGGAGGAGTAAGAACTGTGGCCAAAGTGCTAAGTTGCAGTTTCCATTGGCCCACTCCTTACAAAAATGCAAGTGATATGGTGAAAAGATGTGATGAATGCCAACGGTGCAGTGGAATCTGAAGAAGAATGAAATGCCTCTCACTACCATTTTGGAGATTGATATCTTTGATGTGTGGGTTATTGACTTCATGGGTCCTTTTTTGAGTTCTTGTGGAACCACCTACATCTTGATCGCGGTTGATTATATGTCTAAATGGGTTGAGGTCATTGCTCTACCCAACAATGAAGCAAGAAGTGCGGTGGCGTTCTTGAAGAAGAATATTTTCACAAGATTTGGTACTCTGCGGGCTATCATAAGCGATAGGGAGTCGCATTTTTGCAACAAGGATTTTGACACTTTTCTTATCAAATGTGGTGTCACTCATAAAGTTACGATTCCTTATCATCCACAAGCTAGCGCTCAAGTGGAAGTCTTCATCTTGGAGATAAAGAGTATCTTGTCCAAAACAGTGAATGCTAAACGGACGGATTGGTCAAAGAATCTTAATGATGCGCTATGGGCTTATCGAACTGCTTTCAAAACTCCTATCGAGACCATACCGGTTGGTGTTTGGAAAAGCTTCTCATCTTCTGGTGGAACTTGAGCACAAAGCTATGTGGGCTTTAAAGAAATTGAATCTTGATTGGGATGCATCTGCTAACTTGCGGGTTGCATATTTGAATGAATTAGATGAGTTCCGGTACCATGCATATGCAAGTTCGTCCTTTTACAAATAGAAGATGAAGTACCTTCATGACAAATACATTCGGAACAAGGAGTTCAAGGTGGGTGATCTTGTTTTGTTGTTCAACTCACGGTTGAAGATGTTTCCCGGAACTGAAATCTAAATGGAGTGGTCCCTTTGAAATTGTGGGTATGACACCTTTTGGTGCATTGGACTTGAAGAACATAAATGATGAGGTATTCCAAGTCAACGGTCACCAGGTGAAGCACTATTTGGGAAAGGTTGATGATGGACACGTGGTGGCAGTTATTCATTTCAAATTATGGTAATCTTCATCGTGTCGCGACGTTAAATCAAGCACTTCTTGGGAGGCAACCCATGTTTCTTTTTCTTTTCTTTTCTTTTCTTCTTTTATAGTTAGGTGTTATTTTGTGCTAACTGGATTTGAAGTGTGCTGCAGGAATGAGTGTTCTCTATAGGAATTCTGCCCAAAAAATTGGCTAAGTGGGGAAAAGCTACGGACCACAAGTGTATTGTGTGGACCGCACAATTTTGGGTTCTCCAGCAAAAGGCGAACTACGTCCGCATAATTACAGTGCGGACCGCACAAATTGAATGGGAAAAATACAAACTTTCTGAAGTTGGCTTGTCAGAGAAATGGACAAAGTGCAACCGCAAGTCAAAATCTACGATCCGCAGCGGCCGCACTACAAATTCTGCAGACCGCAGATCAACAAGGGCTTCTGATCCCCAGGTAACAGAGTGCGGACCGCATTAGAAATTCAGCAGCCGCACTCAACCTTTGTCCCTAAATCAGACCCGCCTAGTATAAATAGAAGGCCTTGGGCAATGTTCCTCTTTTTCCCTCTCTGAGCTCACAAAGTGTAAAAAATGAAATTTTTTGTTAAATTAGCTGCTCACAGGCCTAAAAAAAATTTATCACTCATCTCGTGTGAAAATTCATCTCTGGTATGCATCATCATCTTGATTAACTTCTTTTAATTTTTAGATTTTTAGCTAAATTTTGAACCATTTGTATGTGAATCTATTTGAACTATCTTTTGAGGTGAATATGTAGGGGGTAGACTGATAAATGTTCTAAGGGGAATGGGTGAATTGATTACCATGCTTAAATTTTAACACCATGTCAAATTTGTGCAAAAATAATTGTTAACCCTAGAACTCAGATCGTTTTTGTTTTGAAATCTGCGTCTACACAAGAAATTGTGCGGTCCGCAGAAGTTGAGATGAGGGTACCATAGTCAAGAATGATTCTGCGATCGCAATGAAAATTGTGCGGATTGCCGAAATGCCATTGCGGCCGCACAAAAGTGATTGCATCCGCAAAACAGCCCACTCTCTATCATCAAAGAGTTGGCATTTTGGTGGTATCTGAGCTGCGGCTGCAATGACAATGTGCAGACCGCACTCCAATTCTGCGATTGCATTGATAATTGTGTGGACTGCAGATCCAGTTCTACAGCCGCAAGATTAAATTGTGTGGTCCGAAATGCCCTGCCTGCGGCCGCACTGATAATTCTGCGGACTGCACTCCCCTACTTTGCAAGCATGTTTTACACTATGTTGTTCATTGTCTCTCTAGTGTGTTCTTGTATGTTTACACTTGAATTACAACTGACACCTGTTGTTGCTTGTTACCGAAAATGGTTAGATCTCGAGGCAGAGGAGATACTTCAAAGGGGAGGAGTGAACCTTCCAGGGGACGTGGAAAAATTACTTTACCCCTCTTCCTCCAAAATAAAATCACAAAGAAGGCTACAACCGGCCAAGGAAGAAATGCAGAGCCCTTTGAATCCAGTTCTTATGCCCCATCTAGGGAAGCATCGGAGGGCAACTCAGTACAAGAGCAGTCGGTTGTCCAATCAAATCCACCGGGAAGGTATCAACTCCAGGACGAGCCTTCAACATCACATAGCACCTCTGAGGGTTTGGAGAGTGCTAGTCAGGCCTCTGAGCCCTCCTCTACACCTGTCCCTGAGGCACCAGCGACTACAGTTGATGATATTGCAGATGATGGCCGAGGGGGACATACAGTTGTCGGCCTTGATCGGTCGAAGAAGAAAGAGGTCTGGGAGGACCGGTTTGTCAGTATGGATGCCTTCACAAGTTTCTTTGGGTAGTGGCCGGTGAGGTCGCTCATTCTTGAGCGATAGTTCTAATTCAAAGATCTTGAATAGTATAATCTGACGGTCTTGAGGCAGTTCCGACAGCCGAAGGGGTAGATGTGGTTCACCTAGAGCGTAGTGGACGCAAAGGAGTATCTTGTCTGGGAGTTCTACGCCAATGTGGCGCACATAAAGAAAGAGACAAAAGTGACTAAAGTGAGGAACCTGAAGGTTCATTTTGACCAGCACACACTGAAATCCTACTTGGGGTTTGATAATATTGAGCCCGCACAATATTTGGAGAAGCTGGCAATGGGAGATGCAGCTCGCCCATGGCTAGCTGAGATTCTGGTAACTCTGAGGCCACCCCCACCATGGATCACAACTGGGATTCCTATTCAGTGGAACACCCTAAACTTTGAGGCGAAGGGATGGCAGACCTTTGTCTGCAGCATATTAGACCCGTGCCAGAATGAAACAAATCTTCCTATCCCGCGGGCAGTTCTAGTCGCCTTCATCATGGCCGGGTACCCGATCAATGTGGGTGTCGTGATGTCGGACAACATATCTCTGGTCTCCAGGCAAGCTGATACTTCCTACCCGTACCCCAACACCATTATTGAGTACCTTGCGGATGTACGGGTGGAGCCGAGAGATTTTGATACGAAGGTTCGGGCTAAAAATCCCTTCTCATGGTATTCTCTAACGGATGCACACAACCCTAAGAAAAAGGATCAGTCGACTACCACCATAGGCCAGTCTAATGAGCCATCGGTGCTAGCTGCAAAGATAGCCGACATTCCATCCACTGCAGTAGAGCCTTCAGCCAGTGCAGCAGCCATGCCCCCACCTTCAGCCTCAATGTCTTCCACCTCGAAGCCAGTGTCGATGCCCATTGCTCCACTATATGCGCTGTGAGTTTCCCAGACACTTTCGAGCCTCAACAACTGGATGAAGACAGCTACTGCAAAGATGTCTAACATATCCAGTCATGTTGCAGCACAGTCCTCCATTCTGACACCCTTGTTTCCCCCCACAGTTGAAGAAACCTTGAAGAAGCTCTTGGAGAACCAAAACACAATCATGGCCACTCTAGTGCAGCATGGGCCAGTAATAGAAGAGCTGGGAAAGGAAGTGAAGAAGATGCGGAAGTCCCACACCTCCAAGAAGTCAGTGGATAAGCTCCGGAGACAGGTTACCAAGCTTGTAGCAGCCGGAGACATTCCATTTGACATGCTATTGAACCGCACCACCCAGGCCCAGATCCTACAGCACATACAGCACCAGCGGGCCAGTCTGAGGAGCCAGACGTTGTTGTTGACACTGCCGAGGCAGTAAATCATATGTTCACCAACTCAGCCACTCGTCGAGTTGAGGATGATGAGATCTAGTGGGATGAGGTTGAGGTCGGTCACACTGCTGGGGACACAGAGAAGGCCACCGAGCCATAGGGAGTTTTCTTCACTTTACCCTTCCTTTACTCTTATTTGTGAAGCATTTGGGACAATGCTTATTTTTATGGGGGGGGAGGAGTTTATTTGATATATTTTGATGATTCTGAGACATTTGGCATGTAATTAACTTAATACTATTTTCTTCTTCTTTCTCATTATGTATATATTCTCTCTACTCTCTCATTATGTATATTCGTTACGCTTTCAATAGTTTTTGCTTTGTAGCTTCTTTACGTTTGTTTTCTTATTACTTAGTGTTTAACTAAGTAGCTTCTTTTTTATAGTAGCTTTTTTTCATGTTTTAGTAGATAATAAGCCTTTGGTTTTCTCAATGCGACAGTTCTTTCCAAAAGTAGTTTTTGTGTGAATCGGGTAACTCTTCCCAACGATGGATGGCGTGACAACCTTCTTAAGGGATTGAGTCTGTTTTTGGTGTTTAGATAATAATAGTAGTAGTAATGAATAAAAATACCTAATTGAGTCGTGATCGAAGAGTCAAACATGTTTCACTTGGTACCAACACATTTAACTATGTGCTTATGGTTAAAAACAAGTTTTTTTTATAGAAAAAGATCTAGTTAGTGAGCTTGTGACTCTTGTGTTGACTTAGGCAATCATCGAATGGTTTAATCGAACCATAGTGATTTTCAATCTTGAATATGGTCGTTGTGGGCCCTCGACTCTATCCTCTTTAACAACCCAGCTGCATGAGAAGTGAGATGTTTTTGTTGCAAGTCCAAGTACCCGTTTGAATGGTCTAGAACTTGCCCCGAATTTGTTTCAAGGAGAAATCTTGAGTTTCGCGTGGCTTGAGAAGTGATTGTGGGCTCTCCTTGAACCGCTTGAAATTTTCCATTGCCCACCAATATTGTTATCCCTAGTCAACCCATTTGTGCCTCGAACCTTTCTCATTTGATAACCATGTTACAAGTCTTTTCCCGTTTTGTCGTGACCCTCTCTTGGCACCCGAGCTTTCCTTAAAACTCGTGTGAAACAATTTTCTAAAAACATAAGTTTGGGGGAGAGACGAGGAACTTGAAAGAGGTATCAAGGCACAAAAAGAAAAAATAAATGAAGAGAAGTGGTAAAAAAATGAAATAATAAAAAGAAAAATGAAAAAAAAGTGAATAAGTGGAAGAGTTGATGGGATTCAAAGAAAAGTAATGATACAAATCTAGGAGAAATCAAAGAGGGAGAGAATGAATGTCATGATCAAGAAAAAGTAAGGCTAGGTCTCTCTAGTCCCCTCAAGGAAAATAAATGCCTCAAAGAATTGGCAAAGCAAGAGCCGAGAACAGAAAATAGAGTGCTTAAGGAAAGATGAACCCGCTCTATCATAGCATATCCAACCTTAGTCCAAAATCCTTCATTACATTCCAAAAAAGTCCTACGTGATTTCAAGCGAGTGAGATTACATTAGTGGCGATCTACATGAGGGGCAAGCCTATGGTACTTAAAGCCGTACTCGCGACATTCTCTTGAGAGAGATAAGTGAAGATTTCGCAAATCTTTGGATTGAGTACAAAAATTCTTAAGTGAAATAGGAAAGCGGAGAGTAGAGGAGGAGGAGTTTGAGATCCACAATGACCTACATGAAAGACTGAGCTTCCTTGATGAATAAAGTCAACTCTTGATACTCAAGTGTCACAATAGAACTATATGTGCATAAAAGTTTAACTTGTTGCCTTGTTGATAATACATAAGTGGTGTGGGTAATTGCTATCCAAATTGATGTGTGAATGACTCACTTTGGATTAGATGGAATGGATCTTAACTTGTGGAGGTGGGAACTAATTTATTTGCTTGAAAATAAGAAAAAACTTAAGTTTGGAAGAGTTGATAAGTGGAGATTTTGACTACTTATTAGCGCCTTTTAGCTTTTGTTTTAGTCCAAAAGCTTTTAATTTTATTCTCGAAAACTGATGAAATGTGCTAAATTGCAGAAATATTGGAAGATGGACTCCTGAGATGAAATCCAAATCAAAAGGAGTAATCTAAACTAAAGGCCATAAAAGGCACAGAAGCTCACAAGTGCGGACCGCAGAATATTATCTGCGGTCGCGGATGATGAAGGAAAGGCCAGCGGACCTTTGTGTAAAGTGCAGTCCGCACATGAATTGTGAGGCTGCAAATGATGGCAATGAACTAAGTTTAGATAATGTGCATTTCAAGTCCCTCATAAGTGCAGACCGTACAGGAATTTTGCGGCCGCAGGTGTAAAAGTGCGGACCACGGAAGATCCAGTTGCGGTCGCAGATGTAAAAGTGTGGATCGCAGAAAGATGCCTTGCGGCCGAAAATCAGAATTATGCGACCGTAGACCTCCAGTTCCTGACAAGTTGAAGAAATCTGCAAACCACACATGGAATTGTGCAGTCGCAGATCCTCCCAAATGGCATTTTTGTTCGAAATTTTCAGCCCTGTATAAATAGACGAGTTTCAAAATTTTAGGTCAACTTTTGACACCAGAAGCTACAATAGCCGTTTATCTTTGCTTCTTTTAGTAGTTTTTTATATTTTGGGATATTTTAACATAGATTTTATCATTTTAATCTTACAATATGAGTTCAATTAGCATTTCTTCTTCTGTTCCATTAGTTTCAAGCATGAGTAGCTAGATTTTTACTAGGTTTGTGACCCAATCCTAGTGTATAAACCTTATGGGTATTTAATTTAATGCTTGTTTATGGTTGAGTGTTTATAATTTAGCCTTGTTCATGTTCTAATTTGTGGAATTAATGGTTGCAAACATTAGTTCATGTCTATTTGACTTAGTCTCTACTTGAGAAAGAGAGACTTAGTGTAGGAAAACTTGGTTAACAATAAATTGGGCCAATCGAGAGATTGATAATCCCAATTAAATGGTTCAACCTAGAGATAGTAATAACCCGACTTGAGTTTTTATCAACCGTTTTGTTCAATACCCGTTTGGACTTGAGAAAGTCAAATTGGGTAAAATCACTCTCTGACCGAGAGGTATTAAGTGGGTAATTTAGAGTTGATAACTATAATACACCCTGATCAATAAAGCAAGCATTAAGGTTTATATCCATTAGGCAAACACCTAGGTGATGATCATAGCCCTAGGATTTTTACAAAACTTGAAAAATAACAAAATAATTTCTTAGTTTTATTTCTCAACTTGCAATCTTAGTTTTAAATTAGACACAAAAATAACTCCAATTTGTGGAAGTGTAAATTGAGATAGTCAAACTCACACACTACAATATATACTCTTAAATCCAATATATAGCTCCTTGTGGAAATCAACCCCGACTCTTGTTGGGTATATTATTGCAATCGACTGTTTCATAACCTTGATTTGAGGTGTGAAATTGGACGAGATCAGTCAGTAGGAATTACTTTGTAATGGTTGACTGGGATATTACTTTTAATAAATTATATTTTTATGCAAGCTTGTGTAATTATATATTTGTTATGCTTATTGACTAACATGATAATTTATTTATTTTGCATATCGCATAAACTCATGGTATCTCTGAGTTTTGCTGCTTGTTGCCTTGATTACCCGGGTAAGGCACAAGGGAAACCTCCTGAGGTGATATGAATTTTGCGTCACTTGGAGGCTCCTGTAGTGATATGGTTATAATATCACTTGGAGGACTATTTCTTTCTAAGAGGTATGGCTCTGTTCACCTTGATTAGAAAGATAACATGCTTGGCACACATGTTTGATCCATGTTGATAGAAATTCTAGCATATGTGATCATAGAGAGAATTCATACCTTGAGATGGTGTGGAGCCTGGTACGATTCATTGATAGTATTCTCCTTTGAGACTGGATGGATTGTTATATGGGTCATTCTATCCTTGACTATGTGAATAGTGTGGCCACTATAGAATCTAAAATCCTTTTTAAAATATTTTTCTCAAAACTCATAAGTTTTAAAATTATTTTATTGTCCTCAATTAACGTTGGCGTCCAATTGGAAGAATGTTGGAATTTGGACTTGCGTTAATTGTGGATAGACCGAAAGGATAGTGACGTGGCCCAAGTGGTACATAAATAAAAGGCCTAATATTAAATACTATGTGCATTTAATAACAATTGGCCTGTGATGGGTGGGCACTCTTTATATATAGAGACCAACCCCCTTTTCCCAGCTAGCTATTAGAAAACCTTAGCGTATTCTACCTCTTGAATACGTGGTAACAGTAGACATCCCATCAATCAAGTTCTCTGGGTTGTGAGAGCATGTAGCTAGTGGATTGTGGAAGTTGGTCTCAGGCTTAACCGATGTTTGTTTTTGCCCTGAATCTATGGAGTTTAATTGTACGCTTTCTTAGACTCTAACTCAAGATTATGATTTTATATCTGTAAGATTATGTATTAATCTCTGCTATGACTGTGAATTAATAATCTAACAGTAAGATCAGATTTTAAGGCGGCTGCTTCAAATGAAAGCAAGTCTTTCTTTTTTTCTCTTTATTATTTTATATCTTTAGCATCCTTGGAAAATTTTTATGTGCAGGGTGCTGGAGAAAATATTTACGTGCATTTGGCGTTTATATTAAAATTATTAACCTAATTTTGAGAATTGCGAGTTAAGATGAGAAAATCGAGTGCAGGCAAAATATATATATATATATATATATATATATATATATATATATATATATATAGGGCAAGTACGTAAAAATTATTTTGCTTGAACTGGCTGCAAAGATAGGGAGACATAAATTCCTGATTTAAGAAAGAGAGTTTGGATGATAAATATAACATGAAAAATTAAAGAAGAACAAATTAAAAGAGGAAAAATAAACACACTAGATGGATGAAGATCAGCAATAAAATTCTATGGTTTGAAATATGGTGGTGCTGTGAAAGCCATATTTGCATGTCCAGTTCCTAAGTTTGGAAAATACTCTGTTTAATCACTTCAATTCTAGTTATTAATTCTCTTGCCAACATAATTGTCCCTTGTGGTCCGACCCTTTCCCAGATTCCGCACATAACGAGAATTTAACGCACTGGGCTGCCTAATTGTCTTGCCAACACAAGTGCATAAGATAGTTGGACATGAAATCTAATTATCTCTACAATTCTTTATTTTATTTTGGGGGCGGGGGGAAATGTCAATGGTTCACAAAAAATTTTATTCTATTTGGTTTGTTTAATTCGTCTATAAACAATGGTTTACTCATATATAAATCAATAAAACCCCGAGAAAGAAATATAAAAAAGGTATATTAAAATTCGAGAAATACTATCACGGGTTGTTAAGAAAACTAGCCGACTTTATTACGATGACACCAGTGTCAAATAATGAGATTTTGTCAAGAGCACTAGATTTTATTTAACAAGTTTATATAAAAAAGAATACATTATATGTTAGAGCGTGTGATCGATAGTTTGAGAGTACCTATTATTTATGAAAAAAGTTGTAAGCGATCACGAAGGAGGACATGAAAAAGTGAAAGAAGGAGAAGCTTTTCTGGGCTGCGAGTCACCGGAAATGTAACCACCTCACTAACTTCCTGTTCCCTACTCCGGCCACACCTTCATACCACGCTTCCGACCTACACTTTCCATCATGTATACTCCTCTGCAAAACCTGAGAATACAAGAACAAACTAATGAGCCACCAGACATAGGATCTATGCAAATAGATGATACGAACATAACTCCAACGAGGGCGATTTTTCTCCAAACTCTACTATCTGATAAATACTTATCACCCACGCTAACCAATAGGCAAAATACTTATAACCCACCTGATCTCTCTGCTGAAACCACCTGTAATACCACCGACGAAGATATATTTATCCCAATCACTTCAACTGATAAATCACACCTATATTCACCTTGAAAATACTCAGTAATCATAAAGCTATTTGGTAGAAGGGTTATCCATCAAATACTACGAGCTAAACTACTGGTTCTGTGGAAGCCAACGGAGGACCCCCTATCATCGACCTAGGAGCAGATTTCTTCCTTTTCAAGTTTCAATAAGAAGAAAACATGGTTAAGGCCTTCCATGGTGGCTCATGGTTTATATTAAATCACTTCCTGACAGTTCGGAAATGGGAGCCCAAATTCAAAGCATCAACTACACAACTCACCTACTCAGCTATTTGGGTCAGGCTCCCCGAACTACCGATGAAATTTTATGATTTGGAGATCTTACAAAGAATTGGTTCGAAACTAGGACAACTATTAAAAATAGATACCTGCACTTCAACCACAACAAGGGTAAGGTATGCTCGTATTTGCATAGAAGTACCATTAGAGAAACCGTTAAAAACCCACCTGCACATAGGCAATCACATGCAGTCTCTCCTATATGAAGGATTCAACCTTCTTTGCACAAAGTGTGGAAGGTTTGGACAGGCTATCCAGGGTTTCACTTTTGAGGTCCAACCATCACGAGAGGAAAGTAGCACAAACCAGACCTCCACATCCCATGTAATGGAAAACCTTAGTCAACCGCACGACCATGAATGGAAGACCGTTTCCTTTGCCAGGAAATCAAACAACTGTTACAAACGCTCAACATCCACCACAGGCACGGGATTCGAGAGGCGGTGCAACCACTACAGCAACCTGGTTTAGGTAAGACCTCAAACCAAGACAAACCACACTTGGGCCAGTCCAGTCCCATAATGGACAACCATTAGTCAGGCCCAATTTAGAGCATATAAATAAATTTAACTCCCTTTGTACTATTGAGCCAACTGATGAAATACCTGCCCAATCCTATACAAGCCCAATACCAAATAACAAAATCAATGACTTCACTTCTAATACCACATATACGCCAAAACTTCAGCCCACCACAGACCAATCAACACATCCCCTTCACATGCAAACATCTCTGCCCAATAAACAAATTATTAGCTCTAATGCTATATTACTTGAGCCACACTCACACTCATCCCCCTCTTTAAATGCTAATCACATGTCTTCTAAAGAGGTACAACCACCTCAACTTTAGTTACCGCGTAATACAATAACAACACCCACCTAGCCACATTTGTTTCACTGTTACACCCAATCACAGACCATTTGCATTCCACAGCAACCTATACGACCTAAACTACTAGGTATTCCCAAATTCCATGCCAACACCATGATTTCCTTTCATGTGAAATTCATAATGAACTTATACACCACTCCACTAATTTTCCCACTAAAACAAATACTCAGACACCAGCCTACTCCACACCACAATACTCTTTAGATAATCCCCTACAAACTCCTTCACTAGTCTCATCTGAAAATACAAACAATGTAGCGTCCAAACTTTCCTCCAAACTCGACCACCAGGGAGAACATGCTCAACAACAATCAACTCTTCCATCTCCCAAGGTTAACAATGCAAGGACCTCAACTACCCCATATTCAAACACCTCTAGTCTACACCTCTCAACCTCTGATGATGGACCTACCTCTCCAATCTTGGTTGGAGATGGGCATGAAAGGTCATGCTCTAATTTTCACACTGGAATTGAACAATCAGGAGATTGTTCTCCTAGTTCAAAACCCTACTCACTTAGCTGAAATAGTGACATAAGGGATGCGGCTGGGAATGGAAGCATACAACCAGCACCAGTGGTACACGACTCAGTCACCCCTTCTATTGGAGCACTATGCGTCCACTTCAGCTCAGCCACAGTGGCCCTACCCAATGAGTCCAACTTGGAACCCACCAGTCAGCCTTCTACCCTTCTACCCCCCCCCCCCCCCCCCC
>ML330061.1:0-84624 GCA_005239505.1 Nicotiana paniculata | reverse complement strand
TACCCTTCTACCCCCCCCCCCCCCTCACCACATGGGAAGTGTATGCTCATTAGTTCCAATAAATTAACTCATTCAATCCACTCTCTCCTTATTCGAGTCCACTGAGCCCATTAGAAAATCTCACTCCACTGAACATTCCCACACAAACTCCACCACAATCTCCACACGAACTAGACATCCACACAAGGCAAGAGCTGGCAGGAATACTGGTGGAGATGAAAGAGGCAAAAACAAAATTTTGGTTGCTAAAGAACGTTCAGTTTTACAACCTAAAAGAAGAGTACACAAAAAAGTTTATTCTCAAGTGTCCACCAGAATTACTCACATGCAACCTCAAATTCCTTCCAACCACCAACCCAGAGGTTGGGAAGTATGCCATGGTGATCATTCTGACGCTTCTACAGCTTCCTATGAGTCTGGATCAGATGAACCAAACTCCGGTATGACAGATCACAAACCCTAACTCTTATATGAATTTCTTAGTCTGGAACTGTAAGAGCTCGCACAACCCAGAGTTTAGGCACTTTTGGTCCTTGTTGGATAATCATAGGCCAGCGCATGCAATCTTGCTTGAGACTCACATGCAAGATCACACACAGCTTACTGGCTCAAGTGCCTGTTCATCCATCTTCATTCCAAACAAAGGCGAACATATCCATTGAGTGACTATAACTGATATGGTTTATAGTCAATAGTTCTTAACCAACCCTTTTATTATTATTAATTAATTCATTATTATATTATGTCTTTCTTTCTGAAGGGCTTGCGGTTTATTATACACCAAAGACCTTCAGTGAACTATTGAAGCTATCGAGAGAGTACCAAATGTTGACGGTACTCGGGTAGGTGGTGCTGGGTTCCGTGTCCTTGGCAGGCTCGACCATTGGAGATTCATTCATTACGAACGTTTTAAGGGACTGACTTCTTTCTTGACAAGGATCCTGAATAAATCGCACATGCTCCAAGGACTTCACGAAATTATGAGGCACACAGGTGGGTATACCAATAGAAATGCGGGTAAGCGACGAGGGAAATTGCCTCAACAAAAAAAGTTTTTTATTTCCAGAAAGGTCCCCACACTGAGGGATGAACCTCGCCAAATGATCTTATGGATCACCCATCACATCTTTTAGGTTCCATTTGGAAAATATGTATCCCGCTGGGTATGGCTCGTAGTAAACCTCTATAAGATAAGGAGGATCATAGGGTAGGTAACCTTTTCACCTTTCTAAAAGAAGTTTATCATTACGGCAAACCCGTGTCAAATATATAGTTGATTTGGGCGCTCTAGCAAAAATGAATCCTATTTTGGCTACAGAATTTAACTTCACAAATATGTCCCAAGCCCCCGCTAATGGTTTAGTAGGTGGTCTAGTCGTGATGTGGCAAGAAGATCGCATTAATGTGCGGGAGATGAAGATCTCTAATCAGGAGATACACTGCATGGTCCAGGTATGTCCCTCCAAACATGCTTGGATATTATCTAACATATATGCAAGTCACAACTCAAATCTTAGAAATTTACTCTGGAATAACCTAGTTCACTTAAAGGACACTGTTAGCATGCCTTGGTTATTAGGGGGTGATTTTAACGAAATTTTAGAAGCGAGAGAAAACTTGGGGGCCTACCAATTCAAAATAATCGAGCGGATAAATTTAATCGATGCTTAAATTACTGTGAATTAATTGATTTAGGTTATTAGGGAAATAGATTTGCGTGGACTAATAAACAGCGACGAGGTCACACTATATTAGACGACTTGATCGTTTTTTGGCTAATTACGATTGGCTAAGCTTATATCCAGAAGCTACGGTAAGACACCTCCCCCGTACACACTCAGATCATTGCCCACTTCTAATTAACTTACAGCCTTCACATAATACATACCGTAAAACTTTTCGGTTTGAAACCATGTGGGCATCACACCCCCAGTTTCACCACACTGTACAATAAACATGGGCTGAAGACCAGCCTCTTCTTACTACTATTAAAAAACTTAACGCAGTAGCCACTAGATTGAATCACCATACTTTTGGAAATATTTTCCATCATAAGAGAAAGATCTTAGCAAGGTTACAAGGCATTCAATCCTCCATTCATTATCCTACAAGCTTTTTCCTCCAAAATTTAGAGGATCAATTGACTATGGAATATAGTGACATACTACGCCTAGAAGAGGATTTTTGGAAATTAAAGTCACGCATCAACTGGCTAAATGATGGCGATGCGAATACTAAAGTTTTCCATATGTCTACATTACATCGACGTAGGAGGAATAGAATTAATGCTTTAAAATATATAGGAGACAACTGGATATTTGACCATAATGATTTACAAAAAAATGATCCTAAACTACTACAGTCAACTTTTCATGACCCAAGATATCCTCTCCACTAATATACACATGGATTTCCATCCATGCTCTCTCTCTACGAATGACATGATCAGAATAGAGCAGCCTCTTCGCCTAGAAGAAATTATTAACACCCTACATAGCTTTAAACCTTATAAGGCTCCAGGCCCAGATGGATTACATCCATTTTTTTATTAAAAATACTGGTCGGATGTAGGAGAAAAGGTTTCTATCATTTGTCATGACATCTTGAATACAAAAACCATCCCTCCGGAACTAAATAAAACTCTAATATGTCTGGTCCCTAAGGTAAAACATCCCATGACTATACAATAATTCCGACCTATTAGTCTTTGTAATACTTAATATAATATTATTAGTAAGATAATAGTTAATCGACTTAGCCAATTATTAACAAAATCATAGGTCCAACACAAACTAGTTTTCAGCAAGGAAAGCGAGCTTCTGATAATGCCATAATTGTGCAGGAAGTTTTAAATTACTTGGCTAAAAAGAAAGGTAAATCTTCCTCCATGATTTTGAAACTGGATTTGGAAAAGGCCTCCGACAGTCTTGAATGGTCTTTTATAAGGAAAAACCTTATTTATTTTGACATTCCAACGTCTTTAATTAGCCTAATAATGTCTTGCGTTATGACTACGTCCATTTCTATTTTAGTAAATGGCTCTCGAAACTCGTACTTCACACCGACAAGAGTTATACGTCAGGGAGATCTTCTGTCACCTTATCTATTTATACTATGCATGAAAATGTACTCCCGCAGCATAGTTGTAGTCGTAGATTATCTATAATGGCAGCCAATTAAATTATCACAAACAGGACCGGACCTCTCCACCTCTTTTTTGCTGATGATATTATTCTATTTTCAACAACTACTACCAAGAGTTTCCATACGATTATTGATGTTTTAAATAATTTCACTCAACAATCCGGGCAGAAATCAATTTCAAAAAATCAAAAGTTTTCTTTTCCAAAAATTGTAGCAGTTCTGATAGAACTTTTGTCACTAGTTCATTCAACATCAAAGAAGGAACTTCGTTTGAAGAATATTTAGGTTTTCCTATGATCCAAACGCGATAAAAATGAGGACTTTCAATTTCTTCTCCACAATTTTAAAAATAAATTAGCAGGATGGAAGACTAACTTCCTAACTCTGCCAGACAGGGCCACACTAATAAAATCCACGCTGAATAACCTCCCAAATCATATTATGCAATATATTCATATACCAGTCAATATTGTTAACAGGATGGAAAAATATCAAAGGAGTTTCCAATGGGGTACAACTCCAACAAGGAAGAAATTACACCTACTGAAATGGAAGGAGATTACTACACCTAAGGAGAGAGGGGGCTTAGGCATTCAAAAATTGCGCCAAAAAAATACAGCTATGTTAGCTGGACTTGCTTGGAGAGCTTTTAAAAACCCACATTCAATGTGGGCACATGTACTCCTTGCTAAATATCTAAAGAAGCCTCACAATACAAATCATTCTCAGATTTGGTCAAATATTATCCAGGGTTGGCAACAATGCCAACTAGGGATCCAATGGAAAGTAGGGAATGGTAGAAATATTAAATTTTGGGACGACCCTTGGGTTAAGGCAGGCACAACAATAAGAGGGCTCGTCCAGGGCCCACTACCAGTCGGGCATGATACACTCATTATCTCTTCCCTACTTAGTGATACTGGTTGTGAATGGAATAAAATTCCTTTCGATTTTCCATCTAACATGATACGACACATCAAAGCCACTTATATCGCACAATTCGGATCAACTGAAGACCACCTCTATTGGGGTCTAACAAATTCCGGTTGTTTTACTATCCCGTCAATGTATACTGCCTTGGAAAATCACTCAAATGTCCTCACTAGTCCCCCCATAAGCTATTCATGGATATGGAAGCTACCTATACAACCTAAAATACAAAGCTTCATATGGCTCTTACACCACAACAAGCTTCCAACCAAAGATTACCTTAGAAAAATTACTTTAATACAAGATGCCACTTGCAATTATTGTCACCAACAAGATGAAACCATCCCTCATCTATTCTTAATTGCGTAAATTCTCAATCCTTCTGGGGGGAACTGGGAATCCTACACCATATCAACACTTTTAATCAAAGAACAACCGCACACAACTAGTTGCATGACCTCCTAACTTATAAGGGTTTCTCTTTTCCTACAATATAAACCCAAGTACTTATTTACCACTATGTCTGTGGAATATCTGGTTAACTCGAAATAGAAATTTTTACACCTTAACAAGAGATACAGCTAGGGTACGATGGGTGAATCAGTGAGCAACTGAATACTCATACTTAGCTGCTACCCACCATAGAATTAATAGACAAAAATATACAAACCTACATTGGACTCCACCAAAGGAAAATAACTACAAATTAAACACGGATGGAGCTCACTCCACAACCACTGCTGGAATTGGAGGATTAATCAGAAACTCCAAAGCTGAATGGATACTTAGCTTCTCAGGCTCTGTCCCAAGAGATTCTCCAATCACGACAGAATTACAAGCACTGCTAACTGGCCTTAAAATGCCCTACGATCTAAATCTTGTACCACTGGAAGTGGAGGTGGATGCTAAAGAGATAATCACATTGCTCCAAAATAATCATATACCACTTGATAATTTACTAAATGATTGCAAGTACCTCCTGGACCGGTTAGATAGACCACTAGTAAAACATGCGAACAGAGAGAAAAATAGGGTGGCAGGTCACTTAGCTAAGGCAGGCAAAGCTTTTGGTCATGACTCTATGCAGTCTGTTTTTGAAGTATCCCTCTCTTTTGTTGAGCACATTTTGAATGAAGACAGGAATGCTATATCAGCACAAGCCACAGGTGCAGGAAACCTTTTACTTGAAGTTGATGGGGCATAATAGTAGTATGCTTCCCTGTAAAAGTAGTATAATTCAATGTAATAGTACAATAGTTAATAATAGTACAATATCTTGTAATAGGGTGCCCACTATGCACCACCCCTTTGTACGCATTATTTAAAGTTTTATATATTATTATCTTTCTAACCAAAAAAAAATATATATATATATGTATATCAATGTATAATTTCTAAATACAAATTTGCACGAGTACTATTTGGTCCTCAATTTTATAGATAATCCCTTTGAAGTACAAATTGATTATATTGCCAATAAAACAATTCCAATTTAATTAGCTTGATATTGAAGAATTACAAAGATGGGTGACTACATTATGAACAACCCATAACTCTTGTACATTTTTTGGACCTTAAATTCTTTATGATGACCTCAAAAACTCTTGGAACGTTATGCACACAAATTGCAGAAAAATGAGCTATATTTTTCCAGATAATAATCAAATATATGGTCTGTCCTATGGGCTTATGGGCATTACGCTAGCAAATTTTGGCGTATGGCACAAATAATAAAACACTAAAAAGCACATATCCCAACTTCAAATTAGCATAAAGTTCAATATAAAGTACCAAAATACAATGACAGAAAACATGAAACATGCATATCATTCCGTCACTAACTAGCCAGTGACATACACATGAGGTTATCTGTATGAGAGTCTTGGTCTATTGTAACAACCTACACACTAACCGTCTACCTTATCTCTTAAACTAAAAATAATCGATAAATATATAATGTGTATATAATTCATATATATTATATGTATAATCAATATATATTAATATATACCGACTCAAAAAAGTAAACATTGAATCAAGCCGGTATTTGTACAACAATCCCATTCCTTTTTGGGGAAAATTCAGCAATATTTATAGGAGCTAAGCAATTATCCTCCTGTCCATTAGCATGCCCATTAAGCCAAGTCAAACTTTTAGTTATTAAGGGATGGATGGGTACTTAGGGTAATTATTTTTAGTTTAATAGGTATTTTGTATAGCTTTTCCTTCTTTCCCTTTTCTTTTTTGTTTGATTCCTTGTCCAGTATCTATATTGGGACCCCGCTTAATTTGAATTAGCACAGCATAAGCCCCATGAAAGGGTTAAGCACAAGCACCTTATCAGATTTTTTTTTATTCGAATGGCGCGAATCCAAAACTTCTGGTTATAGGCGAAGAAACCATATTCGTCCCATCACAAAGAATTATTATCACACTTCAGCGTAAGTGGATTTCGGTCTGAGATTTTGTTGATTTTTTAGTTTATTTCCTATTCCAAATTAATACATATTTGGTAGGTTGCCCGGCTATTATATATTTTGTTTTCTTGAAGAATAATATTTAGATCCATATGCATAATTCTTGTAAACTGACTTCGATAGGGGTAGCTCAGTGCACAAAGTATCTCGCATTTATGTAGGACCAGCGGAAGAGCCACACCCTAAAAGGTGTGATGTAGACAGTCTAACCTAATAGAAGTATAAATGACTTATTTTAAGGCTTGAACTCGTGACCTATAAATCGTACGAAGACGATTTTACTGATACTGATAACATCCTATATTAGAAGGCTTGAACCCGTAGCTGATCTTATTTTATTTTAAAAGAAGGTAAAAGGAAATAAGAAGAAATAATAAGTGAGGGATTATTGAGGATGGGAGTGCCTGATCTTATTCTTCTTTTCCAGGGGAATGCTAAAAATAGAGACGTTTACCTTACCTAGTACTTACAAAGTAAATCAAAAAGAAGAACGAAAATGTCTACTTTGTGACATCATAAATATACTCCAAATTTAGTAAACACAACATCACCTGCATTTATGCGAGATTGCGGATAAAGAAGGGTGTGATCCAAGTGTCATTAATTATTAGGTCTTATCATGAAGAATCAAAATACAAATTAATATTATATTTAAACCTCTCTATAATAGCTATGTCTATTCCGATATATTTTTAGCTGATATAGTAAAATTTTATTATAGATAACATAACATAAAAAAATGGCTCCAAAAGAAACTTGGTTGTTACCGTGAAGTTCTATTATAGATGATGATTATTTTAGAGAGATCAATTTGACTGTATTTAGTGTCCAAGACTAGAAAAGAGCCAGAGATATAATTATGGGATATTATCAATTTTAGCTCGTGTCAGAAATAATTTATATTTGGTAGCTGAAAAAATATATAAAATTTATATAGTTTTTATATATAACATACAAAATATATACAGATTTTATATAATTTTTTAACTATTATTTTTACAGCAACTATACAATGTCAATTTTCCTATAATTAAGATGATTTGAAAAGAGTACTTTTTACCGCTCCTTTTATTCCATTTTATATAACACTTTCTTCTTTCAATACAAAAAGATTCACATATTTTTATGTGTAATGACTCTTAATTATAATATTCTTGTTTTGTCTTTACAATGATCTCTTGTAAGAACGACACGCCATGATTAAAACTGCAAAAATCTAAATGAATTCCAAATATCAAACTTCTCTCAAAAAAACGTATTACACACTCTAACATGCAAAGTATTACCTTATCCTTGTTTGCGGTGAAATTAGGTATAACATCAGTAGCCACTCTAAAGAGATGTTATTTAAAAATTAGCTTGAATTTTAGATTTTCAGTTCAATTTTTAAGACAAAAATGTCCTGAATAATCCTGAAGTTATGATTTTTAATTTAAAATTTTAAAACAAAATAAGTACTGGTTAATCTCTAAATAGCATCCCTAAAAATAACTATTTGTGCACTTGCCCCTGAAATTAGTACCTCTCTTTGTCCACGTGAGACTCGCGCTCAGCCCAAATTATTTGGCGCGTATACTGAGTATATTATATAGACAAATTAAATTTAAAAAACAAAACAAAACAAAAATTATAACATTAAACCTATACAAACACCGACCCTAAAACCTATTCCCTACCCCTAATCTGATTTTGATAAGTTATGTTATTTTGTTTTTTGATGATTTGCCAAACGTTCTCGAGGAACCAGATAAGTACCAGATGTGATCAGTTCCCTTGTCGTTGTACAGTCAACTCTACAGCTGTAAAAGTTGTTGCACTGTATGACTGGCAGCAGATATGTTACTTCATAGTTTGATGTCGGTCAAATATTCTCGAGGAACCAGCTAGGGACCAAGTGTGAATCAGTTTCCTTGGTCGTCGTGCAGTCAACTCTATAGTTGTAAAAGTTGTTGTACTGTACCGTCTAGCGCCCGTACAACAACAGAGTGGTAGCTTGCTAAGGCCAAACTAAAGGACACTCCCTTGAATCATCTTTCATGACCTCACACATATATTATCAACATGAGATAAGGGGTTTTTGAAATTAAGGTATGGAATTAATGGGTGTTGGCTATTTAGGCTAGTTCAAGGTTTTTATTGCTATAATTAGTGGTTGAAAACACTAATCAACCTTTTCATGACTTGGGTCTTTCTTGAGAAAGAAAACTTGAGTCTAGAAATTAGCCTAATAGGAAATTAGGGCATTATCAAGAGATTGGTAGTCCCAATCAATTGGGTTGAACCCAGAAATGGTCAAACCCTACTTGAGCCCTAATTAACGGGTTAAACCTCGAGAAACTGAAAGATACTCAGTGTTCTACTTGTTCCTTAGAAAGCAAGGTTAATGTCATCATTAAAGACAAAGACCTACAGAAACTGACTATTGACGAGCTTATTGGAAACCTCAGAACGTTTAAAGAGAAAGAAGGATCTTGAAAAAAGAGAGCCCAAGAAGGAGAAGAATTAGGTTCTCAAAGCTGCCCATAGCGACTAAAGTAGTGATGAACCTGACATGATATATCTCACTCGGAGATTTCAAAAGACGGTTCGTAGAAATGGTAGGATCCCAAAGAAAGGAAGTTCAAGCAGGAATTTCAAAGAAAATGATTATTGTCATAAGTGTGGAAAGATTGGACACTTCATTAAAGAATGTCTTCTTCATAAGCAGGATCGTTGCAAAACCAACTCTGATAAGGCGGCGAAGAGAAATCAGGTCCCTGATAGGAAGTTCAAAAGAAAAGATGTTGCTGAGAAAGTGGTGAAGCAAGCTTAGCAGCCTGGGGAGACTCCTCCGGTGAATCTGAAGTAAGGGTGGCAAGTGGGCCGATGACCGGCCCGGGACTGCGGACCATCCGGTCTTCTGGGCCTAAACAATCCGTAACCGGTTAGAACCGGGACCATGGGGTGGGCCGATTTTTAAAAAAAGCCCGCGAGACCGGGACTGTTTGAGACCGGACCGGTCCTTGGCGGTCCCAACAGTCATAATTTTAAAAAAAGAATTGACCCTTTGGGATTGCAAAAAACTGGCCGTTGGCCTTTAAAAAATAGCCACCCCTCACCCACCCCCACCCACTTTATTTTTACCCCAAACTTTTTATAATTATACCTTTTCCCTTTTTTCAACTATAAATTCCCCCTCATTCTTTTATTTTTCTTACAAAATAATCAATCTATCACAATCTTTCTCTAAAATTCTTCTATAATTACTACTATTGCTTACTTTATTGTTACAATTTGTGAAAAAATTATGAAGTTGTTGAATTGAAGTCTTCAACGATAATCAATTTTTAACAAGGTGTTCGTCAATTCGGTAAACTCGTTCAAACTCTTAATTTAATATTATAGTTTTCTTTGTTTTAAACTTTGTATTGATTGATTAATTAAGATGTCTTATTCCTTTAAAAAAAAAATTTAGTAAAAATAAGGGAAAATCCAAGAGTGGCGAATCTAGTGCTCACTATGTTCCTCCTCCACTTCCCCCGGTTCCCGAAACAAACCCCATATCCGTCCTACACCTGCTATTCTTGATAGCAATAATAGTTTATTACAATTTACCGAGAGTTAATTTAACCATAATATTGCACCTGGTGAACAATTAGACCATGAATATATGAATGCTCTTTATGGTAATCCAACTATTGATGAAAATGATGATGAAGAAATAGATTTTGATCAAACTTAACCAGATGATGATACACCCACTAGTCCTTCTCCTGAAGTTAACCTAACTAGTGATAATCCAAATGATGTCCCGTCTGATACTCATGTTACTGCCCCTACTTTTTCTAGACAACGTACCAAACGGACGGAAACATCTATTGTTTGGCCATTTTTTTCTCAACTAATTCTACAAAATAAGGCTAAGTGTAAAACTTGTGGAAAGGAGTTAGCTTTTAAATATTTTGGATCGCGGGTGGGAAGGGGTGGGGGAACTTCGGCTAGACACATATTGATACACCCTCAAGATAGAGTCAGATATCTTCGTATGAAAGCTTTGCCCGAGGGGAAAAATGTACCTACTCCTAGTCAGACTGACCCTAGTATCGGATCAAATTAATTTCAACCAGAAATTAACATTATTACCAGTGGTATTTTATATTATGATCCAAAAAAATATGGGGAAGGGTTGGCGAAAATGGTAACCGTTATGTGCTTACCTTATAGTTTTCTTCTGACCCTAACTTTGTGCATTATATTAGAAATTTTTTTAATCCTACTTATAAAGATTCTCCTCGCACAACCGTAAAGAGCGATATTTATAAATATAAACATGAATATGAACAATATTTATCCAATTTATTTACTCATATAAACTGTCGTGTTGCTATTACAACTGATATTGGTAGAAGTGGTAACAACTGTGATTACCTTATTGTTACCAGTCATTGAATTGATGAGGATTGGATAATGCAAAAGCACATTATTGCTTATAGAATAATTAATTCACATCACACAAGGCAGTTTATTTCTAGCACAGTTACGGATATTTGTAGATATTTTTTCATTAGTGATAAAATAATATCAGATTCAATGGATAATGCTACTAGTAACACAAATACTATATCCTTGCTTACCACTACACTAAATCTTACATTTAGTAATATTTTTCATGTTAGATGTATTTGTCATATTTACCATTTAATTGTGGGTGATGGTATGAGAATTTTAAATATTGAAATTGAAAAGGTTAAAATGGCTCTTAACTGGCTTTTTTATTCAAACCGTAGAAGTAGACTTAGAGAATATATTAAAAGATGCGATGAATTTGGCCTAAGAGAAAGAAATGATCCTAAACCTTGTCCAACTAGATGGATTTACATGTATGAAAGCTTGGTTGTTGCATATGAATATAGAAACCCCATAAACTCAACGTTTAATGCACATGTAAGTGATGATAATGAATACCTTGCGAATGGGGATTGGGCTAATGTTAAAATGCTTGTAGATTTTATAGAAAAATTTCATATTTCTACAGATGAATTTTCTGGGTAATATGATCCTACTATTTCTAACTGTGTAATTTATATTGCAGAATTTTCAAATTTGTTTGCTCATTTTTTAGAGGGTGGAGAAATATATAAACTTGCTATTGATTCTATGAGAAAAAAGTTTAAAAAATATTTTTTTCATATTCCCCTTATTTATGGTGTTGCTGCTTTGTTAAATCCTATAATGAAATTAGGAGGTCCTCAATTTTGGTATGAAATTGTTTATAATGGTTTAGCACTTGAAAATGAGGAGTTGTTTCAGCTTCCGGAAGCACAAGCCTCAATTAAAATAAATGCTCAAACTATTTATAATGCTTAGGAAGTTGCATTAAATCATGCTAGGCCAAATGTTCCAACTCCTTCTTCTTTTGATTCTCAATCATCTAAAAGAACTGCGGGAGTAAGAGCACTTAGTGCTTGGGCGGGGTTTAGGGGTTCTCAAGGTTCTAGTAGTAGTGATTTTTCACAACTAAATAAGCTTGAAGTTTATTTGTCACGGGGAATTGAGGAAGAGAATCCCGATGGCTCCTTTAATATTTTAGAATGGTGGAAGGACAAAGAAAAATACTTTCCGGTTCTTTCAAGGATGGCCCGAGATATTTTAGCTATTCAAGCTTCAACAGTGGCATCAGAGAGCGCTTTCAGTCAAGCAAGACTTCAACTCGGTGATTATAGAGCGTCTATGAAGCAGAGCTTGGAAAAATCAGTACTTTTCAGAGATTGGATCCGTTCGGAAAGAAGAAAATTTGGACTTGCGGAATCACATCCAGAGGTAGACGAAGCTTACGAAGAAATGCTAGCTGAACTTGCGGAGGATACTGCTTCGCCCGGAAGCGGCAATGACCAAGCTTCTTTTCCGCCACCACCAACAGAAATTCCTTTGAACCTTGAATGATTTATGAAGTTTGTAAGACATTCCATGTAACTAGTATGAACAAAAATTAGTATGTAACTATGTATTATGAAACTTGTATTTTGGCACATCTTGATTAGTTTCTTTTTCTTCTCATAGGTGGTATTAACACCTTGTTGTGCTCATTCCATAGGGAGAAGGAAGACTATGAAAGATATTTCCATATTATTTTAATGCTATAATAAAATTATAACGCATTGCTTTAAATATCTCTTTACAATATTTTTGTCTTTAAATTTGAATTAAACAATTTATGTCACAATTCTATAATAAAATTTACAAGGAATTGTCTTAGATATTTTTATTAACATCTTTTTTCTCTAATTTCTGTAAAAATTTAAAAAATAGTATCTGTTGGGCACACTTAGCCCGCGGGCCGGGACCATTTAACCCTGCACCATTAGTTCGTAGGCCCAGTCCCGGGCCGATTCCTATAAAAGACCCCCAAGACCGGGAGCGAGAAGCCCGTTTAAATTGGGACTGATGATCACGCCTCACTCACACTATTATATAAGTATGACGGCAAGGATCGTGTAGCTTTTACCCGAATGGTCGGGATCGAATCCACAGGGAGTCTATAATGGGAGTGAGTGTATAAGTGATCTAAAAGGGTCGAGTGTTTCTAATTGTACTTCTAATCATTTGTTGGTGTTGAACTATGCTAAGTGTATTCTATTGTTTGTAAGCTAATTAATGACTAACTTTTTTCTTGTTGTTGTTTCTGATATTAATAAAGGCACTAGGGTCGTGACCGTTGCCTAGGTGGATACACAACGGGGTTCAATTCTAAGGTCGGGGAATTGGCTAGGGATACCGCTATAACCAATGCACGAAGGTGCTCACTCTATACATATCGGTAGTTTGAGTGATTTTACCCTAACCCTTCTCGAGGTCAATTGGGTGCCAATTAATCAAGCAATTCAGGATTAGGTAGGGCGTTACTCTCTCGAGGTTTAACATGTTAATTAGGGTTCAAGTAGGATTTGACCATTTCTGGGATCAATCCAATTGATTGGGACTACCAATCTCTTGATAATGCCCTAATTTCCTATTAGGATAATTTCTATACTCGAGTCTTCTTTCTCAAGAAAGACCCAAGTCATGAAAAGGTTAATTAGTATTTGCAACCACTAATTATAGCAATAAAAACTTTGAACTAGCCTAAATAGCCAACATCCATTAATTTTTCAACGTTAATTTCAAAAACCCATTACATACCCACACTAGGGTTGAGCCACAAACCTAGCTAATGGGTCTAGCTACTCATAATCAAAGATGAAAACAATGATAGAGAAGAAGAATAACCCATTTAATTGATTCCTAGCAATGAAATTGAAGTTTTCAATGTTAAAAATGCAAGAACAAAGCTAGAAAGATAAAAACCCTAAAATATTCACGTGTCAGAAATTACAAGATGTGTAAAGAAATTACAAAATAGCCTATTTATATTCTGCTAAATTTTCGGGAAAAAATGCCTGTGCGGGACCACCGCGGTCCGCAAAAACAATGAGGTTGTTGAGCTGCTGGTCTTCTGGTAAGGTTCGATCGCGGACCGTGAAATAAGGACCGCGGACCGCAGTGAAAACTTGCATTGTCTTCAATCCTCACTGGAATGCCACCGCGGACTGCGAAATGAGGACCGCGGCCGCGGTGGAAATTTGTATTATTTCCCAAGCTCACTGGAATGCCACCGCGGTTCGCGAAACTAGGACCGCGGCTGCGGTGGATGCTTGCCTTACTTTTGAGCTCACTGGAATTCCACCGCGGACCGCGAAATGAGGACCGCGGCCGCGGTGGCCTTTTTTCTTGATCATCTTTGTTGTGTTTGATCCTTGTGCCGGATTCACTCCTGTTTTGAGCATATTTTAGACTGAGTGGAATCATGATGAAGTCTCTTGGTTAAGGGCAGGAAGTATTTGGTCAGAGTGAATCTTATCTTTCCTTAAGCACTTCGTTTTTAACTGTTCTCATTTTTTTTTCTTGACTCTTTGAGTCCTTTTATCTTTTGTAGGGTTGGAGAGACATTTTCTCATCAATTCCATCTTCTTCTTATGCTTTCCAAACTTTTGGCATCGCTTTTTCATCAATTCCCTTTATTTCTTCTTTTTGTTCATTCTTTTCTTTTCATTCTTTTTCATTGACTTTTTCTCTTCTTTCTTTTGTGCCTTATTTTTCACTTAATCACATCTCTCGTCTCTCCCCCACCTTATGCTTTTTGCCTAGCGCCAAAGAAAGATCGGGTTCCAAGAGAGGGTAAAAGAATGGTTGAGGGTTTGTACCTTGGTTTGAAAAAAAGGGTTTAAGGCTCAAACGGATTGACTAGGGAATATGTCTTTTGGAAGGTCATGGAAGTGTTCAATTTTTTGTTCAAGCCATGGAAAGCCTATAGTCATTTCTCAAGTCAAATTACACCTAGAATTTCGCCTAGACAACACTCAGGGCAAGTTCTAGACTAGTGGCACGGAACTTGGACTTGCAATTTCGAATTTCTCACCATTCACAGCTAAAGGATTGATACAGAAACCGAGTCGAGGGCCCACAACGACCTTAGTCATGTTTTGAGTAACAAAAAAAAATGGTCCCGAAGAACCACCCGATGATTATCGGCCAACACAAGAGTCTCAAGATCGTCACTATCACCATCCTAAACACAACGATTTGTCTTTGACCACTGGATCAAAGGCAACTGTGTTAGGCCCAAGTGAAGCTTTTCTTGAGGTACCGTTATTGAAAAACAAAACAACAAGAAAAGGAAAAACAGACTCAAACCCTTAAGAAGGTTGTCACACCGTCCATCCTTGGGAAGAGCCACCCGGTTCACACAAATTCCACCTTTGGAAAGAACCGTGGCGTTAAGAAAACCAAAGGCCTATTGCTCGCGCGAAAACCAAACAAGAAGCTATGAAAGAAAAATAAGAAGCTATAAAATAGAAAAGAAATGCGTAAAGTAAAGTAAAGTGCATGGGATAGAATGAATATGTACATTAGGGGAATTAGATGAATATACATAGGGGATGAATATTTACAATGGATAGTTAACTTATACATACCAAAATGGAAAATAACATAAAGAAAAAGAAGAAAAATATTGTTTGCATTATACAACCCAATGTAGCCAAAATCAATTCCTATAGGGACACTCCCCCAACTACGAGATAGCATTGTCCTCAATGATATATAACAAAAATAGTGCACAAAATATGGGAGAGAGAGAGTAAAGAAAACTCCCTATTGGAACTTGACCTGCTGTGGTCCTTGATGTTGTGTCTGTGAGGGGATAGGATCTGCCTGAGACTGGGACTGTGAAGGATCAGGATCTGCTACTGGCTGTGTCTGTGAATGAGCTGGGTCTGCTACTGCCTGTGATGGAGCTCCGGTGGGCTGGGCCTCCTGGCTCTGTGCTTGAGTCTGCTCTGTGGGAGGGTCTGCTAGTACAAGTCTTATGTCCTGAGCACGGGGCATAACCTTCCTCTTCTTCAATGGCCTCACCGGATCCTCCTCCCGCACTGACTGAGGCTCTGACTGCTGATGTGGATGTGGCTCTGTAGGGTCTGCTAGTAGCATCTCCAATGGAATCTGATCACCTGTTAGCTTGTCGGCCTCCTTTCTCAACTTAGTCACCTACTCCTTTGACGCCCGAGTCTTCCTCAACTTCTTTGTTTCTCTGGCCAGCTTTGTCAATGCATTCTCATGTGCACCCACCGCATCCAGGATTTTCTTCTGGTTTTCCAAAATTTCTTTCAGAGTGTCCTCAATGGACTGCGGGACCTGTGGGGGAGGAGTAGTTGGGGCTGCCACAGCTGTAGAAATTACAGTCAACTTTGTAGTAGTTGACTGCATCCAATTGTTGAGGCTTGTCAGTGTTAGGTTCAGCCGGTGAGCAGTCATGGGATAGGCTCTCGTAGAGGGAATGCCAGTGGCGGTGGAGGTAGATGGGCCTGGAACCTCCTCTGGAATGGCAGGCTGGGGAAGGGAAGTTTCTACCACCACCACTGGCTAGTGGAGGCAACAGACTTACCCTTTGACTTCTTTTTAGGGTTGTCCTCATCCTTCAAATCATACCAAGAAAAGGGCGTTTTGGGCTTGATTTTGGTGTCAAATCGCTTCTTGGTGACCTCCTGGTCTTCACAGTACATTGTCAGATAATGAGGAAAAGGATAAGAAGTATCACATGTGCTGACAACCCGGCTAATGACCTCAAACATCACATTCCCCACATTGATGGGGTACCCAGCCATGATAGATGCCACTAGCACAGCCCGACTGAGGGGGAGCGTCTGGTCATGATGGGTCGGGTCTAGCCTACTGCATACAAAAGTTTTCCACCCTTTTGCTTCGAAGTTAAGGGTCTTCCTGGTGATAGTCTTCCCAGCAGTTAGCCACTCCGGAGTCTCCCCGGGCTTAGCCAAGTGTAAAATATGAGTGTGCCCTGGAGGCGAATTTAGCTGGGGAAGCTTCCTGTGCTGGGGCCGGGAGAGATGAGACAGGGTCCATTGGAGATGACTGTGATGAGGCTTCCTGTGAGGGAGCATACTCACTTCCCGATGGTGAAGGAGGGGAGTCTGTAACTCGACTGGGTTGTCGGGATGACTGAGGAGGAATTGAAACTTTGGACGGTTGCCTTGGTGCCCACGGACCTCTCCCCCTTTGAGATTCTCCTCTACCAGTGTGTTTACAACCGCCTCCTCGAGATAGCACCATTTCCTGCAAAGTACACATAGGTGAACATGGTTAGTTTCCCGAGCATTGTTGTGCAGACACTTCAGTAACAATGAAGACTAAATGCGCTGTTTATAGGCCCACGGACTGCAAAAAGTCAACTCCGGACCGCGGTAGGGACCCTCTGATGAGCAAGACTCTCTGGACCTTCACATCTCGGGACGCAAAAAACCGACCGCGGCCGTGAAGTAAGATCCAATGTAGTATCAGTTCTGTAAGACAGGGACCGCGGACAGCGAAAAGTTGATCGCGGTCCGCGAAAAAGTAATTTGGGTTTTGCAAACAGAAGCACCGCGATTCGCAAAAAAGGGACCGCGGACCGCGAAATGGGATTTTACCTAGGGTTTCCAGGATTTGCATTTTCTACGCTAAAGTGTTCATTTAGATGAGCCCTACACGAGTAATCAGCGTAATTGTATTCCAAGGGACTATCATGAACCTATTTGGACTAACCCTAACAATTACAAGCCTAAAAAGAGAAAAAATATGAAAAAGAAGATGAAAATAAATAAAATATAGAAATTAAGAAGTTAATGTAGCACAAATACACTTACTAGATGCTTGGATGATAGTTTGGATGAGAGCAATGAATTTCATAGAATACAGGAGTAAGACACAGTCGAAGGGAGCTTTGAATAGCTACAGTGCATAAAGTATGAAATAAAACCCTAGTGGCCTATTTATAGAGAAGAGCTGGGGACTACCCCTCTTACCTACCGCGGACTACGAAAAATCGACCGCGGTCCGCGGTCAATCAATTGTTTATGGATCAGGAAAAATCTCATCGCGGTCCGTGAAAAATCAACCGCGGTCGCGGTGCGTTAGGCTCAGAAAGGCATCCTTCAGTTAAATGGGCTTCGCGGACCGCGAAAAGGCGACCCGTTAATTAGGGCTCAAGTAGGGTTTGACCATTTCTGGGTTCAACCCAATTGATTGGGACTACCAATCTCTTGATAATGCCCTAATTTCCTATTAGGCTAATTTCTAGACTCAAGTTTTCTTTCTCAAGAAAGACCCAAGTCATGAAAAGGTTGATTAGTGTTTTCAACCACTAATTATAGCAATAAAAACCTTGAACTAGACTAAATAGCCAACACCCATTAATTCCATACCTTAATTTCAAAAATCCATTACATACTCATACTAGGGTTGAGCCACAACCCTAGCTAATGGGTCTAGCTACTCATAATCAAAGATGAAAACAATGATAGAGAAGAAGAATAACCCATTTAATTGATTCCTAACAATGAAATTGAAGTTTTCAATGTTAAAAATGCAAGAACAGAGCTAGAAAGATAAAAACCCTAAAATATTCATGTGCTCTCTACTTCAGAAATTACAAGATGTGTAAAGAAATTACAAAATAGTCTGCCAAATTTTCGGACAAAAATGCCCCTGCGGGACCACCACGGACCGCGAAAACATGACTGCGGTCCGCGAAAACAATGAGGCTGTTGAGCTGCTGGTCTTCTAGTAAGGTTCGATCGCGGACCGTGAAATAAGGACCGCGGTGAAAACTTGCATTGTCTTCAATCCTCACTGGAATGCCACCGTGGACCGCGAAATGAGGACCGCGTCGGCGGTGGAAACTTGTATTATTTCCCAAGCTCACTGGAATGCCACCACGGTCCGCGAAACGAGGACCACGGTCGTGGTGGATGCTTTCCTTACTTTTGACCTCACTGGAATTCCACCGCGGACCGCGAAATGAGGACCACGGTCGCGGTGGCCTTTTTGCTTGATCATCTTTGTTGTGTTTGATCCTTGTACCGGATTCACTCCTGTTTTGAGCATATTTAGACTGAGTTTCTTCATTTCTGGTTCAATCCTGCAACAAGCACAACGTATAAGCTTTCGGGGCCACTTTGTGTACCGTTATATCCAAAATTCATGTATAAGGGAACGGAAAACGAGGAAAAAATCCAAGTTATCAACCGAGCAGGGACCGGGACCGTGAAGACCGGCCCACAAAGCCCACTTAGGCTTGGGACTAGCATCTATGATGGGTGTTGACAATGAATCTTCAGAATATGAATCAATCTTTGCACTCATAGCTAAATCTGATAATAATGAAGACAAGGAGGAAGATGAGGTAAGATTTCTTTATTTTCAAAGAAATTTGAAACCATACTCTAAGAAAAAATTGATGTCCATAGCAAATGTGTTGATTGATTCCTATGATAGCCTCATAGAGAAAAATGCTCTAATTGAACAAATTGGTAACATAGAACAAGAGAGAGATGATATGCTAGTTTCCATTGTAGACGTGAAGGAACAGGTAAAAGAAGTAACTAGAGAAAATACTTTGTTGAAAAACCAAATGAAAAAATGGATGAACACCCTTAAGGGTAAAGAAGTGGCTACTGAGGCTCAACTTGATCTTGAGAGTGAGATTAGGAAAGTTAAAGTAAGTCTTGCTGCTGAGCTTGAAAGAATAGATAGCTTCAAGAGGATCTAAAAGGGGTTTTGAATGATCTTGATAAGTCACTTGAATGTACTCGATCCTTTGATGTAATAATGTCTATGTACAAGAGTAATGGTGTAAACAAGAAGGGAATCAGGTTCCAAAAGGATAAAACCTCCTATAATTCCGATAACAAGTATGTAAATGTGGCTGATAATTTGTTGTGTACTCACTGTGATCAAATGGGTCATTACAAGGATTCTTATAAAGCTAAAATTCAGCCTTTACAGAAAAATAAAGTTTTTGTTGAAAAGAGGTCTACTGTTGAGGAACTTGGTTCCTTGAAAAGAAAATATGTGATGCCTGCATGAGCAAAAAAAAATTTGGTTCACCCATTCTATCATTATAAGGGACCCAAGCCAAGCTAGCTTGGGTTCTTAAGTCTAATTAGTGATTTTGTGTGCAGGCTAGAGTGAGAGGTAGCAGTCAAAAAAAGTACATAGATAGCGGCTGCTCTAAGCATATGACTGGAAGAATGGATGATTTTCTCTCACTCAAGGCCTTCCAAGGTGGAAGTGTGTCCTTTGGAAATGGCAAGAAGGGCTACATTTTTTGTGTTGGCAAAATTGGCAAAAAACTTGCTCATACAATTGAAAATATGTACTCTATGAATGGCTTGAAATACAGCTTGTTGAGTGTGTCTCAAATCTGTGACAGGGGAAATAAAGTGAATTTCTTGTCCAAATCTTGCACTGTCACCAATCTTAAAACTGGTGAATTGGTGTTGATAGTCAAAAAGTTCAAGAACATCTATGTTGAAGACCTTGACTCACTGAATGGTGGTGATCTAACATGCTTAAGTGCCATTGATGATAATGCTAAGTTGTGGCACAAACGATTGAGGCATGCAAGTCTTTCTTTGCTGATCAAGTTGGTCTTGGAGGACCTGGTTCATGGGCTGAAGCAGTCAACACTACTTGTTACTTGGTTAATAGGTGCATGATCAGGTCCCTTCTCGAGAAGACTATTTGTGAACTGCTCAATGGGATAAACCCCAAACTGACTTACTTGAGAGCCTTTGGATGCAAATGTTTTATTCTTAAAATGGTGGCGAAGGGTCACATAACAAAGACGATGAAGATAAAGAATTTACAAATGCTCCTGGTGAAGCTATAGATATTGTAAATGGAAAGACTAATTTGATGAGTCATGTCAAGTAGAGTGATGAAGAATATGCATTATAATTTCCAAAAGAAATAAAGGAACTCAGTCCCTATATTACCTCGATTGACGTTGAACATGAGGTTGTTGATACTGCATCAGGTACTTCTGATGCAGCACAAAGACGTGGAAGTCATAATTTTGTTTATGCCAATGATGTTTCAAATATGGAGGAACATGATCCTTCAAATTCTGAAGTTCAAGTATCCAACTGGAAGCAAAAAAGGTCACATCCCCTTCAAAATGTGATCATACCCTTAGACTCTAGTATTCAACCTAGATCTAAGGCAAGGAACATGTTTGCCTTCTCAAGTTTCTTGTCTCAAATCGAGCCTAAGAACATCAAAAAATCATTGAAAGATGCTAACTGGATAGTTTCTATGCAAGAAGATCTCCATCAGTGTGAGAGGAACATAGTGTGGCACCTGGTCCCTAGGCCTTTAGACAGAGTAGTGATTGGAACCAGGTGGATGTTCCAAAACAAGCTTGATAAATTTAGAAACACAACAATAAATAAAGCAAACCTTAAAAGGAATTATGAATAGTCAACAGAAGTACTTCAAGGAGCTGCTGAAAAGATTTGAGATAGAGAATGCTAAGACTATTGATACTCCTATTGCCACTACTACTCGGTTAGACATGGACGAACATGCTTCTCCTGTCAATGAAACTATGTATAGAGGTATCATTAGATCTCTTCTGTACATGAATGCTAGCAAACCAGATATTTTTTTTAGTGTTGGGTTGTGTGCTAGGTTCCAATCAAGCCCAAAATAATCTCACTTGAAGGCTGTCAAAGAATTTTTAGGTATCCTAAGAGAAGGTCGGACCTGGTCCTCCTCTATCTTTCAAGAGATCATTTTGACTTGGTGGGATATGCTGATGCTGATCATATTGGATATCTGGTGGATAGAAAGAGCACATTTGAAATGTCACATTTTCTGGGGCCATGCTTGATCTCATGGGGTACAAAGAAACAAAACTTTGTAGCTCTTTCTACTGTTACTTCAACATATGTGGATGTTGCCGCTTGTAAAGCTCAACTACTATGGATCAAGTAATAATTAAAAGATTTGAGTGTGTTTACAGATTGTGCATCATTGTTGTGTGATTATACAAGTGCTCTAAACATGGCAAAGAACTTGGTACAGCTCAAGAGGACAAAGCACATTGATGTGCGACATCACTTTTTTAGGGACAAGTTGAAAAAGAACTTATTTGTATGAAGCTTTGCAAGAAGGAGAATCAGGTAGCAGATATCTTCAGAGAAGAGAATACCTTGAAAGAAATCGTCTGGAGTTGGAGTTGATCAAGTTCAACTAAGGACCCGGTCCCTCGATAATTAGCTATGCAAAGAAAGAAAGGTACAATGCTAAAAAGTATTTTTCTAGCAGCATCTAACCCAATTTTATACCATTCAAGGTATACATACATGGAAGTTTTAGAAGAAAACATGTATGAGTGACATTGCACTTCTAGGAGTTTTTCCTCAAAGTTCAAAAACCATTAAGGAATATAGTTCCTGTGACTCGGGTTAGTGGTCTCTTCAATACTTATATGCTTTTTTAAACTGCTGAAGTGTCATGTCATTAATTTATTCCCAACTCTCTCCTAATTTTTGAAGTCCAAAATGTTAAACCTTTTCTGAACTAACTTTTTTCCCCAAAAAAACCATTTTCTTCTCTCACACCCAATCAAAACTAATTCTTTTCTTATAAACCATAATCAACTTTGTCTCAAAAAGAATCCCTCTCTCCAAATATGCCAAAAGTGAACCCAACTTTGTCACCTTACAAAATCCTAACTCCATCTAAATCAAAACCCAAGACATCTTTGTTAGATTTTTATAGACTTTAACTGAAAGGGAATAGGGTATATATAATATTCTAAGAGTGAGGCTGAAATTGTTGTTGGGTTTGTAAAAGCCTTGAAGGATGGATGAATTGGTTAATGTGCTAGAGTGGGAACTAAATGAGGGACCTGATCCCTCTAGTCCTTCTCAGGATATTAATTCTGATGATGCCTTTTTCTTAGCTTTGTGTTTAAATGAATTTTTGTCCAGTAAAAAGGATTAGTGAAAGGTAGGTTGATTGATGATGATGTGGCGTCTTGTTGATGTGGTGTATGTGGAGGATGAGGAGAATGAAATCTCCACTTGTGATAAAGAACTCAAAGGAGAGCAAAATGAAGAAAAGAAAGTCAGTTAAGAAAGATGCAACAAATGATAAGGGTGAACTGATTGACAAAGAGAAGAGGGATACATGTCAGCTCAGGAAAAGAAAGGGTATTGCGAATGAGGAGTCTAGTTCTTAAAGAAGCAAAAGGTTGAGTTATCGGAGTTGGAGAGAAAGGAGACTTTGAAGTTTCAAAATGTGCTATTGGGCAGAGTGTTTGACTGTAATATTGCTAAAAATGGAGGAACTTCTTGACAGTGTTGAGTTCCAAAAATAGAATCACTTCTTTGTTCCTCCAAGTCCCAAAGTTTATAAAAAAGTAAAAATTTCTATGCAATTTTTTCTGTTACTAATGAAGATACTCTGATGTTGTATGTGAATAGGACTGGGGTTGTCCTTGATGAGATAAAGCTTGATTGTATTCATGGTGTTCTGACTGATGGTTCAGCTCGCCAACAGAGGTAGAGAACCGGGTCCCGTGGCAGAATAGAGTGCTCAGTTGAAGGGTGAGAATGAAAGATGGAGTAAACAGGTGGAGTACCTAAGAGAGCATATGATCATCGATCAGAGCACTGCGAATGAACGAATGGACAAGCTCATCAAGTCCTTAGACCCTTAATTTTCTTCCTACCCAGTGATCAATTTCTTTCACCCCTTCCAAATTCCCTCAAATTCCTATCTTCTTTTGATCCCTGTGTTTGATGACAGTGGTACTTTAGTTGTTTAAATTTTCATATTCTGTATTTTTGAAACTGTTGTGCTTTTGTTATAATTACTATACTATGGGAAATCACTCTATTTTGTGCAATGATATTCACTTGTTGTTCTTGTTACTCTTTATGTTGTATCGCCCAAGTGGCATGAGTTAATGTTGCTGAACTTTTTTTTGCTTGTGCTTCTTCTGTTGATCTTTTCAATTATGTCAGGCAAGTTCAAGGGGTTCAGATTGATGGTTGTGAAAGGATATTTTGTGTATGCGTGAAATATTGGTGTAATGGTCTTTTCGCAAGGGGAACATTGCATTGTTGTTGTCATGTTGATTATCGTATGATCCGTATGGGGAGAATGTAAGGAATCGAGTTCTCAGGGGAAATATCAGTCTGATCCATATGGGGAACATGCGGGAATTGATTCTCAGGGGAAATATCAATTATAGCATTGTCATCACCAAAAGGGAGAAAATTGATAAGTTTTGTTATTTTGTATTTTGATGATTTGCCAAACGTTCTCGAGGAACCAGATAGGGACCAGATGTGATCAGTTCCCTTGGCTGTCGTATAGTCAACTCTACAGCTGTAAAAGTTGATGCACTATACCAACTGACAGCAGATATGTTACTTCATATTTTGGTGCCAATAAAATATTCTTGAGGAAACAGATAAGGACCAGATGTGAATCAGTTCCCCTGGTCGTCATCCAGTCAACTCTGCAGATGTAAAAGTTGTTGCACTCTATCGTCTGGCAGCAGTACAACATCACAGTTGCAGCTTGCCAAGGCCAACCTAAAGGACACTCCCTTGCATTATATTTCATGACCTCACACATATATTATCAACATGAGGTAAGGCGTTTCACTCAACACTTTCAAATCCAAAAATCATATCAAGTGCTAGCCATCACAGCCTTCAAGGGATCTCTCAAGAACAAGGATGCTACCAACCACAAGGACCAGATCCAGAGATTGAAGATATCTTAAGTCCTTAGGTTTGTTGAGTCTTTGTCATTTTGTTCTTCACTTATAATCCTACACTACTTTCAAGAAGTGTCTTTGTAGAACAGATTTCAACCATTGTTGGTTTGGTTTCTTGACTAGAAGTCAAGTTTTGTTGCTTTGTAAAAGTTATTGCAAAGGGCTTACAATAGAGTTATTGTAAGGGGTGCAGGATTGAGAGTTTAATTCCTAGATTCCAGTAGGTTGTAATCTGAAGTTTGCTCGGTTTAGTGAATTTGAAATCCTACTAGGATAGGTCATGATTTTTAATCTCTTGAGCAAGGAGTTTTCTACGTAAATATCGTGTGCCTTTTATTTACTGCTTGTTTACTGTGGGAACAGATAGAGAACCTGGTTCCCTATATTATTTGATTTTACTTTCCGCTTATTTACTTTGGGGACGGATAGAGAACCTGGTTCTCTATAGTGTTTGGTGGACTCCTAATTTCTATCAAATTTGTTTTAACCAGAAATCAAAGCTTTGTTAAAGGCATAATAATACTTCGAAGAATTAGCTTATTCGGAGGTAAAATGTCATAGAATCTAACAACATATGTATTCTTTGAATAATTTTGTGTGTTCTTTCGTTTATTTTATGTATTCATATCAGGCCACGAAGTCCATTTATTATTCCAGAAATCTTTATATCGGACCGAAGTGTCGAACTCCATCCTATGATCCGATATTATGGTTCATTGTAAGGTATGAGACTTGAGTCTCACATCGGTATTGTAATATGCTGATGATGGGTTTATATAGTCTTGGGTTGTCCTTGGGTCGTATCAATGGTATCAGCCACACTCACCGCCTTCTGTGCACACCGTGCCATAAATGGTGAAGCTGGTATGGCGATGTTCGTCCTGACGTAGAAAGGTGTAAAGGTGTAGCGTGCAATGTGTTGTGTGGAGTTTATATAGTGTTGGGCTCTCCCACCTCAATAGCTAGCTTTTGGGATGTTATTCTCCGTATGTTGTATCATCCGATGCATATTCATGACAAACTATTTTTGATTGGAAAAATCAATGTAACTCAAAAGAATTCCATGATTCATAAGTATCGTACACAACAGATAATTAAGCCAACACAATTGAATGGCCAATTATCATTAGATCTACATATTAACCTAAACTTTAGAAAAAAAAGGTAACAACAAAATCCAAGAATCTTTGCTATTTACTTGAAGGCTTTTTGATGAATATAAGTTTCTTAATTTACTAGTTCTAATTAACAACAACAAAAAAAACAAAAAAAAAAAAAGAACATGTCACTACAATAACATGCTCCAATTTCCCATACTGATGAATTTGAATCTTCATCAGCCTGATTTTGAGCAATGTGATTGTATTTGGTCACATTCGAAAGATTGGCCAATAGAAGTATTCTGCTGATCATTTTCATCATTACACCAATCAGGAACTGGTACACCTACTGGAAAATTATCAAGAAATCTCATAATACCCTCATCCACTTGATTAGCCAGCTCTAATGAACCTTCCTTTGTTGTTATCCCTATATATATATATATGAAGCAATAATTAGAGTTATTCAAGTGCTAAATGAATGAAATATAAAAAAAGAAAGTAATATCACATGAACCTTGTAAGATTTAAGCTATATATACTCACACACACTAACAATGTAACAAATTTTTATACGATCGGTTTAATTTAACATGGTATATAGTAGGTTACTTACTCGTTTGCTACAGGTTATCAATATTGAATGCTTATACATCATAGAGCTACCTTCAATTACCTCTCTAAAGTGGCCTAATTGTATAAACATTATTTGCACTATCGGTGCCTAAAACTTAAACTCGATGGTGTGCTAAAATTATACACTATCAGCGCACAAAAATTAACCTACACAATCAAGCTTAGGAAACGTACAACAATAGGTAACTTTCTGTAATAATCCTAATTTGTAAACCTGAAAAATGTAGCAAAGACCTAATACAATCTATTAAAATAGATTATAGTACGAATATTTTTTATACGGTCAGTGTATATAAATTTAGTCCAACTAACAACAGAGAATTTACCTGAGGATGAGTTGAGAGAGCTAGAGTCTTCAGAGTGCTTAATTGGGGTGGCATCCTCACCACCTTCTTGAGCAAAACTAAATGTTGATTCAGTTAAAATAATATCTTCTGCCTCTTCACTTAATCCATATTCCTCCCACACTAATTTTCCTTTACTAGCCTCATTCTCAATTGGACAATTCTCCTCTATTTTCTCAGCTCTTGTCAAAGTCTGAGACTCCTCTAATAAATCTTCCAATAATCCACTGTTTCCTCGCGATAATCCAGGATCAACAGCATAATTATCAGCATCATCACTTGATGTTGTATTCATAAAATCACTCGCTGTATGCCTAGAACATATTATGGTCTCAGGGATGGACGATTGGACTGTAGGGTTGGTTTGTACGCTCATGCCTGTTAGTGAAAATATAAGTACAATTGAAAAAATGTATATAAAAGAAAATAATAAATTTTTCAAGTTGAGGCGGGAATTAATTAGTACCTAAGATTAAACCATTTGGGTTCGAGGGAATCCCCGTAAAAGGTCTTGTAGTGGAGCCAAAATTTGGATAATTATGTTGAATTGGTGGCACTGGCATTGAATTAGAGTAGCCCTGACTAAAATTATTTGGCACGGGCGCTACCATCGAAGGAAGTTGTGTATTTCTTATCGATGATGCTAATGTTAAAGAAGGGCTAACCCTAGGATCGCGATAAAGCTTGAGTTGGTTGTTATTGTTTGTAGTTGTGAGATATGGAGAAGGATTATTGAATTGGTATTGATTTGAAATATTACTAGGTTTCATGGTTGAAGGATTGAAGACATCTAAAAGGGAAAGAGGGGGATTATTATCAAATGGTGAAGGGATAGTACTATGTTGTAATTGGTTTTCTCGTTGGTTTAGTTGTGGTTGTATGTCTTGAGGGTATATAGGCAAACCAGCTCTTTGTCTTCTTTTTAGCCTTGTGTTCCAGTAATTCTTGATTTCATTGTCTGTTCTACCTGGCATCTGTTCGTGGAATAAATACAAAAAAAAAAATAAAAAAAAAATGAGACAATTTGATACTTAATATAGAACACAAACAATTCTTGATCTCAGTGGCTAGAAACTAACTAAAACCATGTATATGTTGTTGTGAACCCGAGTTTTAGAGTGGGTGTATATATATATATATATATATATATATTTGAGCTCGATGTGGTGAATTCTGTCGAGCTTAAGCATCTAGTCTTGATTAGTCACGGTGTATTATTATATGTTGAATTTCCTTGACTTTTTGTGTGTTTACTTCTTTAAATATTGATATCTCCCGACTGATTAGAGGCATGCAGATTGTGTCAAGAAAAGGTAGGTGAAGAAGTTAAAACAATACTATTTTTATCAAAGAATTAGTAACCTGAGCAGCCATACGAGCCCATTTGTTTCCAAGTTTAGCATGAAGTTCCACAATAATCCTTTCTTCTTCTAAAGAAAATGCACCTTTTTTAAGATTAGGCCTTAAATGATTAGCCCATCTTAACCTACAACTTTTCCCACATCTCATTAATCCTGAATTCCTTTGAACTGCATTCCAATTTCCTTCTCCATTTTTCTTCACATATTCCATTAAAATCGCGTCTTCTATTGCTGTCCATGGACCTTTCTTTAATACTTGCTTTGTCCCTCCATTATTTCTTGCTTTCAATCCTCCTCCATCTGGTGCCATTAATCCCCCTTTTTTTTTTATCCTGTCCAAAAAAGAGAAGAAAAAAAAAAGGAAAATATTGAATATTATTAGTGTTTCAAAGTTTGTGTCATGATATTGCTAGCTAGTTCTTTGTATAAACATTGAAAAGTGATAGAAATTTACAATTCTTTATCTGGGGTTTTCTTCTTTATCTTCAAGAATGAATTTGGATGGAAAAAGAAGCCAAAAAGGCTTTGTTTTTTCTCTCTTCTTTATTTTTTTCTTTTAGTATATATTTGTTGTTTATCTTGTATATAGAGTATAGACAAAGATGGTGAGGGAGAAAATGAGATATGTTTCAATAAGAAATGAAAAAAGCCACTTGGTGAAAATGAGAGAGGGGGGGGAGGGGGGAGCAAATGAGAAAGAAAGAAGTGAGGGAGTCCACGAAGAAGTTGGCAAGAATTTATAGGGGTGACCTTATATTTCGTTCCCGAGTTGTAAATTCTATGCTTCAATTATTTTGTGAGGTTTCTTTGTCCACACTTTTCTCTCTTTCTAATTCATGCTTTTCATCACTTCCCTTAATAGGGCATTAGCATATCCCAATATTCACATACTCTTATTATTATTATTATTTCTTAGAGTACATGTTACCTCTCATCAACACTATTCTATTTAACAAGGCTTGAACATATGAAAGAAAATTACCTGATTTTCATTAGTGGGACCTAAACCTATTTTTATATATTGTTCTCTTTATTTTATTTTATTTTGTACGAAGATATTTGAATTAATATATGAACTTTCTTATACCATGATGATTAGTAGTAGTCGAAGATTATTTAAGGAATGGTTGAAAAATTAGTTCATATCTAAACGTGAACTCAACTTTATTTTTTCACCAACATTTGTTTCTCGCTCAAGAAACTATTGAAAGTCCTTTCCTTTTACTGTAGCTTTCACGGTACGGGGTCGTTTGGTAAGATAAATAATGCATGCATTAGCTTTCTGTATTAATAATACTTTATTTGGTACACTTTTTGAACAAATGCATTAGTTATACACCATATTTGGTATGATATTATGCATAACTAATGCATAGGAGACCATGGTATTAACAATACGATGGATTTTAATGCATGCATTAGCTTAGTTAAAGACAAAATTGCCCTTCAAAATTTATACTTGATTAAAATATGCTATTATATTAATGCAAGTCTGATGTAAAGTTTGATACTGAAATTGTTCCTGCTATTTAAATCTATACTCGCCAATCTTCATTGTAAATTTATATTCTACAACTACGTACTGGAATGTACTTGTAATCAACTCATTTTCCTTTTATTTTTTTAATTCATATTTTCTTTGCCTAATAAAATAAAATTATATCCCTAGTAGATAAATAAATGCTTATATTTTCTTTTTTATAAGTAAATATTCCGTTCTAATTTTTTTTAAACCTTTTTCATATAGAAATATTCCTCCACGTATATTTCTTTTTAAAAGATAAAGTAATGGACTGGTTATGAAGATATTTTTGTAAACATATAACTTTTTTAGAAATTCTGCATTGCTTTAACATATCAAATCAAACAATGGATAAGTAATATGTCAGCATAACTAATTAATACCAACATTATTAACACACCCGATTCAACATTATTTTTATGCACCCTACCAAACAACCCCTTCCGCTCCAAAGACCAGACTGGGATGCATCACGTCAAGGGTATTATCAACCTTTCACCTGCTAATTTACTTCAAACTCTACCTATTTTTCGAAGATGAAAATTCGACATGTTCTTTTTTGGTTGTACGATTCATTCTACAATTAAAGTTTTCAAATTACAATGCTTAAGATATAAAAAAGTTTGTACACATATTGACTTAAATAGCAAGAAAACGGGGAAAATAGCAACAAAATATAACGAACGAGCTTTCTAATCTAAGTTCGAAACGGATTAATTGTTGACATTCTCAGTGGAGTGATGTGAGACATTTGCAGACGTCTCAAAAAGAAAAACACTTCATATGATTAAATTGCATTGGAAGATGTAACAACTGTATGGTACAGTGTAGTGTAGTTAGGGTAATCTGACGGATAAAGTGATTATATTTAGTAAATCTCGCCAGCTTCTTACAAATCCAAAATATTCTTTTTCAACTGTATTCTTTCTTTTGAAAAATAGCATAAAGGTTCATTTTGACCTTTCACTGGATATTTTTATATCAAAATTCTGCCCTTTGATTTCTACTTTTTCTAGAGCGAAAAGCACGAAGATGAAAATATGACATTTTCTTGTTTGGCTGTACAGTAGTAATTAGCAATATTTTAGTTACTTTCTGCCTTTCTGGCATAAACGAATACACGTTCGGTTGAACTTCGGGAAACAAATTTGGATTACAATCCTCAGTCCCGTATCAATAAAATCTGAGATGACCAAAGGCAGCTTACTAACAATGTAATTAAATTAGGATTACTAACATTACCTTAGCTTTTGCTCAGCCTCCGTGTCCCGCCCCAAGAAACCATCTTTCTCTTTCCTTTTGATGGATAAAAGGAAAGAAAAGAGCAATCCAGTTCTTGCAATTGCTACCAGGATGAATTCAGCACGGTTTCCATAAACACGAGTATACACATAAATTGTTGATGTCAGCTCCAGACAAGATTCAAGGTATGTTGAAACGCTTGATCCTAAGGCAGGCATACCTCCAGAGAGTATAATATCCAGTCTCTCCTATCCTCTGAAGATAGAAGTGGATTGCGAACACAGGAAATAAATTGAACCTAGCTAATTGTAAGCAGCTAAGGATGAGGCCTCTATCTTCTCATGTTGCTGTAATGCTAGCCTTCTATTTAAGGAACGACGGAAAACTCTCACTTACATTGTGCTGATTCACTGTGTTAGATATGACACTGCCCCACAAAGACTTTTGAGAAGTGGTTTTATTGTTTGATTCAAGGCCAAATATATCTACATTTACGCTGTTACTTCTCAGCTCATGCATCATCTCATGCAACAACTTTCTGAATCGAGCAATGTGATGTAACTCACCTTGCTGATTCAAAATCTTAGGATAAACTGATTTTGGTGATAGGCCTGGGATTTTGTGGACTACAATATCCACTATCCGCTCACGTGGTTTTGAAGTTTTCCAGAGAACACGCCCACATGCATATCAGCACATCAAGGGGATAAATTGATGGTTTCTGGGTGAAGATGATGCGGTTGTGCAGTAGCAGGCTTTAGTCTTTTGAGAAGCAACCATGCATCAGAGGCAGGACACCCCTGGTTCATTTCAATAGCAACTGGAATTGGGGATTCTTCGTTCAACTGTACAAGCATTGTTCCCTGCAAGGCACATATTGCCCAAAACATTCACATGCACGGAGCATATTTGCTATGTGAAGTACTAATTTTAAAAGATAATAATCCTTCAGCAGGAGAACAGCTTGTGCGCCAATAACAATCAAGCTATTAATCATAGAATAATCATTTATCTTTTTTACAAATAATTGTACAAAAGATTTATTTAAGAAAGGTATTATAGGTGGGGTTGACCACGCATAGTTTATTGATCAATGTTATATATTTAATACATGCATTGTCCGGCCATTTAAGAAAATCTATCCTTGGGTGTTTTTTCCTTTAGGCTTAGAGATGTATTTGCACTGTACTTCTTGATCAAAAAAACACTTTCTATTGTGTTATCTACATTTAAGGCTAGGGTGAATTTTTATATAATAAACCAATACGGCTTAGAACATTCATATGGACTTCTATTAAGAAAAATCCCTTCACAAATAGCAGGGAAATACCTCAAAATTAACCAAGAATTTCTGAAAGCGTTTCAGTGTCTCCTTCATGTCACTGATTCGTTTGCCATCTGAAGAATCAAGAGCAGCAGTTACCTCTGCAGGAGAAAAACCTATTTCTTTCCGCACAACCTGAAGCACCAAAATTTAAACAATGATCAGATTCTAACAGTCAGCAGATCCAATCTTCAGTAACTTACATCATGATCAATAAGGATCTCAGAGATGAGGCTGCCATCATCAACATAAGCCCGAAGCTCGTATTTACTCCTCTTTCTATACTGAAAGCCCTTCACACCAGTGAGAAAGCACTGCAGATTTAAGCCAAGTCTCAGTTTCTAATTAGCCATGACAGATAATTATACCTAAAAATGACAAGCAACATCCAATGTTTTTACATCGCCGGAGGCAAAACATAATATTCAAACTGCCTCAATCGCAATGGCTAAATTACTAACTATACATGCAAAGGAAGTCAAGACGAGGCACAATAGAAATGAACCAAATACACGTAAAAATACCATGCTAGAAAGAGGAATGCTGCCGAGGGTCTTCAGAAACAGCCTCCCTATCCTAACAAGGTTGCATACCCACTACCCTTCTCAAACCCTACCTTGTGGGATTACACTGGGTCTATTGTTGTTGTTGTTGCTAGAAAGAAGAATGCCATAAACAGGTTTTCCTTGATAGATTGCCATTGGCTTAAGAAAAAATATATTCCGACTTAAGCTATTGTAATAGACGATTGACTCATTCCAGGACCAAGAGCACCCCAAGGATTGCATGTTAGGGAGCTACAGGATTTTCAAGAAGTGGTTAGAAAGTGTTTGGAGAGCCATTTAAGCATTCTTGCAAAGAATACCATGTTTGGAGGCTCAAGGATTGCATGGAACAAGATGAGGAGAACACTGCTTAAAAATTGGAGTTGACGCACCGCATTGGCCTAAAGATTTGGCCCAGCATCTCGCACTAGAACATGAAAATTTCCTGGAGACTTTGTCTTTTAGAGTAGCTTTTGACATATTGTGAGTTTGATAAAGACCTCTGAGAGGTTGAAAATCTCTTTGTTCAGGTTGAACTCTGGAACTTTCAAGTTTGATTCTTGACGGCAATTCTTTGTTCATTTAATCCTTATATCTTTGATTATTTGTTATTGTTCTTTGGGGATGATAGATTTCATACAAAAATTGTTACCATAGACGCTCAGTAAGGTTTGAGATTCTTTCCGTTCTTCAATTCTTGTTTGAATTTCTATCTTGCTATTTTCAATAAACTAATTTATATGTAGTAAAAAAATTAAAGGCTCAATTTAATATAAGAAATTTTTACCTTTTGGTACAAAAATATCATAAGAGTGGTGTTTAAATGAAGGGCAACAAAGTCATTTAGCTTTTAATGATATGTTGGTCTTTTAACTTTGTACTTTGGCCTTCACACTTATAATATAGTATGATGAATATTCCGAATGTGTGTATCCCAAATCAGTTTAGACAAATTACATCCAAGTGAAAAAGGCTTAGTTGCTTAAAGTAAGATAGAAGGGACACAACGAATTTTCTGAACAGCAACAACAGAGAAGTTGATACCAAGAGGGATAACACAAAATACCTTAATTTTTCCTGTAACGGTGGAAGCACTGCCATTCATACCAGCCTGCTTAGCAGACAGACTAGCTAAGTAAGTGAAAGGGTTTTCATTGTCTCCAGAAAGTATAATTGGATGTTCCAACTCATCAACCAAATCAGGCTCTGTATCAACATTATGGCCCGTGAGAGAGACAGGAACACTTTCTCTGTTCCTACCACTGGCAGGTGCGGCAGGGCCATTTCTACCATCTGAAAGAAATTCCTCCACTTCCATGGGGGAAGAAGACAAAAGGATAGGTTCATTATGTTCCCTTCTAATTGGAACATCAATGTCTTCAGTGGCCATGTCAACCATAGGAATATCCTCAGCATGACTAGCTGCATCAGATGAAAAGCTAGGCCCAGTATCCTTCATATTGAAGGGGACAGAAACAGCTGCAGTAGATGGAAAATTAGGTTCAGCATCTCTCCTGTTAACAGGAGTGGTAATGGTCGCCGCAGATGGTAGCCCAGGTTCCGCATTTTCCCTATAAATGGCACGAATTTCTTCTGCTGCAGAAGTAGCAATGCCAGACATTGTTCCTGCAACCCCATCAAAGCGAAAGTTTAAAAGATAGGTAGGTCTGCTATTACAGTACAAGTCCTTTTGATGAAGCTATTAGCCTATTACTGTACAAGTCCTATAAAGTTAGAAGTGAAACAGCTTGATACCCTCTCCTCTTGTTCGGCATAATTTCTACCGCACCTTAAACAGGGAAACATTTAATCTACTAAATGTCCAAATCAAGTCATATCATATCTTACTTTCTCCTACAGCACCCATTTACCAACAACCAACATGTGTTTACAGAGGCACCTACAGACTCCCCCTCCCCCCAAACAAACCCACACATGCACCTGCCAAAAAAAAAAAAAAACAAACAAACATACTCCCTCCGTTTCAATTTATATGACATACTTTGACTCGGACTTCCAAAACTTGTGGTCTTTAAAGCATAAAGGGTAAAAGTTTTGTGTGGCCATAATATTAGTGTGGCTATAAAGCTTCTTATTAAAGGTAAACAAGGTAAAATGAGAAGTTTAAAATTAAATTAATTTCAAATATAAAAATATGTCATTCTTTTTTGGAGCGGACTAGGAAAGTGTGTTAGACATAATGGAACGGAGGGAGTATATAATAATGAGTAAACTCTCACCTAAAGGATTTGTCAAGATACAAGTAGCACCCGAATTCTTTTCTCTTTCCTTTTATACATGGGAATAAAAATTACATGGCCTTAATTCTTTAAACTTATCAACAAAGACGGGAAAAACCAATTAATAACAACAGAGATGTGTTCACATGGATGTGATAGGCGGAAACCGGCCCCAGTTAATCTATCAACTATGCCTCCATCCAAATTAACTAGGCTGGTTATAACAATCATCTATATCCACTCCGCTTTTATTCGGGCCCATTATATCCAATAATAAATGATTTGTCTTTTCAGCCTGGCCACAGTGGTAATATGAATAGTCCAGTCCAGTTTAAGCAGTTTCCAACTTTACCACTTGGAGAACAGCACTGAAGAGGATTAGAGTATGGTATTTGGCAAATTTGCTCAAAGAATCAAGAGAAGCTGCCTTTTGACACATGACTAATTTTCTGGTCATAACCTTGTTCTCAAAATTGTTCATCTTTGGTTGTGAACATGGAACAAACCAAGCTTTACAAATAGCTTGTAACATCATTAGCAAAAACATATAACTCATTCTTCTAAAATCAATTCCTCTGCTCAAACAGATAGAACGCTACCCATCTTTAGTCGGCAAACTTACGCTCCAAATGGACCAAACAAGGGTCATTACCATTCACCACAAGATGATGTAAGAGGTTATCTAGAACTTATTCCAAATTTCAATATGTACGGCAAATCTTTCATCTTGTGGCACCACCTTAGCTATATCATTGTGGAATTAAATCTTCAGCAGATTAACACTCAAACGATGGGGGGAAACCCAAAAACTAAAGCTTCAAACACAAGTTTGTGCAGAGAGAAGCAATCGGAATAAATATCAGCTTTTCTCTGATCCTAAAAGTCAGAAGACCAGCTTAACTATAAAAGCCAAAGTAGCACACCGAAATGTTTTTCCACTTTAAAAGCAACACTAAAAACAAACTAAAAAATGCACATGCAGTACATATACCCATATCCTAGAGTAACTGCAAATAAACTTTTTAGGGTAGCAAAGTACCTTGCTGATGAACCTGAAAAGGGATAGTGCTTTCTCTTGAGGCAGTATCAGTGTGCTCTGGAGCAGTAACACCTTCTGGTGGCCAAGCAGCATTAGTAGCTCTAGTTGCCAAAGGAGGAACCACTCCAGTCCTTGTTCTGGCATTGGCCATAGATAGAGTAACTAAATCACCAAAAGCGACCAAGTTGTTTCTTGCATAACACTAATAAAATCATGACATGACTCTTTATCACTCATTTGAGAACCAGAGGTTATAACTGACCAACTATAAAGTCCTTACCAGAAGGTCAAAAATCAAAAGGGATGAGGAAGGGGGAGGTCAAAGAACCACCTAGCTAAGGTACAGAGGAACAGCTCTTCACTTTCACCTATAAGTTAGGACCATCAGAGTCTTTCGTTGACGCTAATTTACATCATAATTTTTAAACCACAAACAAATAGCCCCTGGAAACTATTGACCATCAACAACATCATCAACAACAACTACTACTACTACTACTACTACTACTACTACTACGCCTTAATACAATTCAACTATTTGAATCCTCATTATCCATTTAATTTGTTTCCAATATTCAATCATTTAGGGTCCTCCACCACTAGCAGCGATCATCAACCTCTGCCATTTAAGTGAACACAGCACTTACCTATGGCATCTAGCAGCACAATCAGAAATTGGTAAATGAGATCCAGACAAAAATTGCTTTCTTGGTCCTTAGACATACCTTTTCCCCCTTGGTGGCTTATTTATTTCATTAACTAACCGCTGTCTTGCTTGTTCTAACTCTTCCACCATCCCACCCAGGACTTCAATTACTTCAGGGACCAACATCAGAAGTCCATGCCTAACATGAACATTACAGATAGCAACCTGCAAAATGCAGCAGAAATGTATATGAATGTGGAAACAGTTTTTTGGCGAATGCTATTCTTCTCAATTCTCATCTTGTAGTAGACTTATAAAGCTACTCCACGAACAAGCTAATAAACAACATGGTATTCCTCAGATATACCTTCAACCCTGAAGGAGCCAGAATATCAAGATCTTTTATAGGCCTGTACTCCATCCCAAACACACGCTGAATGCCATCAGTCATGGACAATTTCAGACACCTCTTTATTCCAGTAGCTGCTTTCTGGTACCTATCTCGAAGAGGACAACTGATATTCACAATCTCATCTACCTTGAGGGCAAGGGGATGCAACACAGGAATAGTCAGAGTCACATTAAAGGTATAATTTATCCAAAATTACGGAAGCTTCTGGTGTCACATTTAACTATCAAGAGAGTCCTTTGCAAAATGGAAATAGTAAACAAATGCTGGGAAAGAAATCAATAAGCAAATGCAATTTCATTTCATAACCCATAAACTTCAAGATTTGAACTTTATGGGTTTTAAGTTCGGGATTCTATCACAACTAATTTGAATTACTGGGTTCGAAGTCAAACTATTGATACTAGATTAATGAAAGTTTTTACACATAGAGGGTCCGAATCAAAGATACTGAATTTCAATGAACCCACAAGTAACGCTTAAATGGGCCAAAGATATTTACACAATCAGGTTAAATTACACTAATGGTGTAAAAAATTCATTGCACTAATAGTCAGTATATATAACTTAAACTCTTTCACTATGAGTTTATATGTTTTGTGCATTTACGGTGGAAATAATATTTACACAATCATGTCACTTAAAAGATAATGCAGGTAACTGCATTTCATATCATTGATTATTAACTTATAATAAAAGGTAATTAACTTGCAATAACAGGTTAGATTACACTTATGTGAAAAAATTCATAGCACTTATCGTTAGTGTATATAACCTAAACTCTTTTCACTATTACCTGAAGTACAAAAGGTCCTTTAAGATCAACCAAATGCAACTTATGCACATCCCTAGGAAGCATCCCCACGCCACAATAGTTCATATCTGAGTACAAAAACTGCTCGAAACAAAGCTTCGCCTTCGCATTATCATCCAATCGCGTAAACTCTCGAACCGATCCTTCGAGCCCTCTAACACACGATTCTAACCAATCCCTCCGTAATCTTAACCCTAGCCCTTCCAATACCCTACCAATACTACAATTCGCGGCTACAGCAACGGCGGCATCAACAACATCGACGTTTGGTGGCTCGTGGTGGTTAGGTGTAGGGTTTGGGGTACTGGAGGAACTTAGTGTTACGGATTGGAAGCTAGTAGAAGATTCTAGAATTTCTATTTCGATGTTGTTGTTGTTGTTGTTAGGGTTTTCGTTTTCTTCGTTGTTGTTGAGCAGTTGTTGAGGTTCATCGTCTTCTTCATCGGAGGAACAGATGATTTGGAGACGTCTTCTGCTCATCGTTTTCTGATTCCAACGTCCGAGAAATTTTTCCCTCCAATTTTATGTTTGTGTTTTCAATTGTAGTTGCTTGAAATGGTTAAAAATAGCACGAGCTAGCCAGTTTTCGGACTGGTCATTCAAAAATAGCGTGTGTGCGCCAAGTCATTGACAAATATTAACTATTTTGCTGCAACAGAGATCGATCCAGCATAATATACTGAAGTTAGGTACACCTTTGTATGAACTTCCATCATATTATGCTGGAACTCTAACACGCGGAAAGTTCCAGCATAATATACTGGATATTCGAGCACCTGTTTATGAACTTCCACCAGATTATACTGGACCGGAATACTTTGCTGGAACTCCAATATATTATGCTGGAGATCTAGTATACTTATGTTGGAACTCCATTATATTATGCTGTAGTTCCGGTATACTTATGCTGGAACTCCATTATAATATGCTGGAGTTCCAGTATACTTATGCTAGAACTCCAATATAATATACTGGAGTATTTCCTGAATTTTGAACAATGTTTTCGGTCAGATTTATCTTTTACATGAAAAGTGACTAAATTCCGATTACTTTTGAAAGTGTGGCTATTTTTGAATGATCACTTATAAATCTGGCTATTTTTGAATTTCTCCGTGAAATGGGATGAGGGAAGCAATTTGGGCTGAAATTGCCTTTTGGTAGTTCTGGCCGGGTTTGTTTAAGAAGGGGGAAGTTCTATGGGTGAAATTCAAAAATAGCCACATTTACAAGTGATAATTGAAAAATAGCCACAATTTTAAAAGTAATCAAATTTTAGCAACTTTTTATGTAAAGATAAATCTGAACGAAAAAATTGTTCAAAATCCGGAAGATATTCCAGCATACATTAATATACTGAACTTCCAGCATAATATACTGAATTTCCAGCATAATATACTGGAGTTCCAGCATAATATACTGGAGTTCCAGCATAATATATTGGTCCAACATATTATGTTGAAAAAAGTCCATATGCATGTGCTCCAATCTCCAGTATATTATGCTGAAAATTTCCGTGTGTTGGAGTTCCAATATGCTGGAAGTTCATACATAGGTGCACCAATCTCTGGTAAACTTTCCGTATTGCAGCAAAATAGTGGCTATTTTTCAATAATTTTGCATGGCGCTGGCTATTTATTAATTACCAGTCTGAACTGGCTAGCCCGTTCTATTTTCACAAGTTTCATAACTAAGCAGTGATAAACAAAATATCATTATAAAATAATATAAATGTTAGACAAAGATGAAGCAAAATAATCTATGGGAGAGAGAGGGAGGGATTTTATTTCTCTTAATATTGATTACTTAATAAACTGTTTTGGCTCATTATTTACAGAAGAAGGGAAGCAATTGTGGGGCTTTTCAGAAAGTTTGTAATGACCCGGTCGGTCGTTTCGAGAGCTGTAGCCATATTCCCCATTTTTGCTCATTTTTGTGCTTTACTGTTGTTTTATGACATATCAGGTTAGTTGGTTCGGGTCTGGAGAGAATTCAGAGTGGGTGGAGATACTTAGTCTCTTAATTGAAAGCTTAAAGTGAAAAAAGCCGACCAGATATCGGCTTATGTGTAACGACCTCGGATTTGAATTTTGATGGTTCCGTTAGCTCCATTGGATGATTCTAGACTCAGGAGCGTGGCCGGATTGTGATTTGGATGTCGTAGTAGAATTAGACTTGAAATGGCGAAAGTTTGAAATTTTGGAAAGTTTGATCGGGAGTAGACTTTTTGATATCGGGGTCGGATCGGATTTCCAAAAGTTGGAGTAGGTTCGTGGTTTCATTTATGACTTGTGTGCAAAATTTGAGGTCAATCGGACATGATTTGATAGGTTACGATATCGTTTGAAGAATTTGGAAATTTCAAAGTTCATTAGGCTTGAATTTGTGTGTAAATCGTATTTTTGATGGTGTTTGAGGTGATTTCAGGGTTTATTTAAGTTTGTATCGTGATTTAGAACTTGTTGGTATGTTTGGTTGAGGTCCCAATGGCCTCGGGTTGATTCGGGTGGTTAACGGACTTGGTTTTGAGTTGGTGCAACAACTGAAGTTTTGCTACTACTGCCAAAAACTTGTTGGTTCTCCAAGTACACGCAAGTATACGTGGTCGTCAAGTAATAAAGTCACTCGTAAGTCAGATGTCGAACCCACAGAGACTTAGATCAATCGTTAACTAAGCAAACTAAAATCAATTTATTGTCCAAGATGATCAAAAGTTTAACTTTTCTATTACAGTTACTATTGCGAAATTTAAACACGTAACCACTGAAGATATAGATTCCAGGGTTGTGGTCGGTTTATCAATCCTATAAAGTTCGTACTTACACCTGTTAATCCAGATTATCTATGATTGCTAGTTGACCGGATCATTTATATAAACAACATGTTCCCACAATACTATCCGTCTATCCATAATATACCAACCATATATTCCTATGGTCTTGAATCTATCATGAACTAATATAATACGTTATTCAACTAAGCAAGACTGTTAGGTATATTCATATCCTAACCGCGAAATCTTTTCCCGAGCCACGGATTCAGAAACAAGCTCTCTCCAATTCTACTCTAATCTAAACACAGCTTTCTCAAGCATAGCATAGATAGTAAATAGAACTCAACTGTTGGCCAAACAATTAAGCAATTATGCACAGAATTAGACAAACAACCAAAGATAATAACTCGAATTAACGGTAATATAATTAATAAACTTCAATATTCATGATAACCACAACCCTAGAACGTGATGTTTAGCCATTCATGGACATGGTAGCAAAACAACAAGTCATCAAAAGAAATGTAAAGATTGCTAAGTTTGATGGAAGAAAGATGGAATCTGATGAATTCCGGGCTTCATGGAAGCTTCGTGCTCTCCCTAGGTCTAAAATCGGTCTCCCCTCCAATCCCCCTTTAAAAATGGTGTTTAATGACTATTTATATGTGTAGGTTAAAAGCCTAGGCGAAATAACCAAGTCCAAAACCAAAGAGGAGACAAAATAGACTTAAAACCCGGACCATGCGTCGCTACACGAAACGCGCAAAGCACCTCGCGTCAACCCATCATTATGTCTTCAATCATCAAATGATGGCATCATAATATTTCCCATCATCAAATAATCACAAGCCATTCTTGTAGTGCATAAAATACATATAAAATCTCTACTTTTCTCCCAATTTCGTCTTCAATGTACCTACACATAAAATAGACTCAATTAAGTATAAATATAGTATTAGTTTAGTATTCAAGTACCTAAATGTATGGTAAGTAATGCACTAAAAATATAGAATTATAGCCAAACATCACTACCCCACACTTAAACGTTGATTGTCTTCGAATCAACTAACAATTCACACTATCCTTGAGTACTTTATATTTACACAATCGAGGCACACTACACCAATGACCATGGTTGATAGCAACAATTAAAATCTAGCATATGCAATCACATACACTTCTCTTTTCTTATGCCATACTTCAAAACATTCACAACAAAGACAACATGCTCCTAACAATCCTAACTTCAAAAACCAACTCAATATCACAATGCACTCATGGCTTGAACACCCAACATTGTTGAGAAGTCTAATAACGTAACCTATCCCTCGTGAAACCATGTGCCCTCACAACAAGAACAAGAGAGTAAGTTGAATTCATATATTCAAATAAAATGCTCAAATATATTTTAAGGACTCATATATATCAAAGAAAATCTCTCACTCTCACAAAAGAAGTCACATGCATGCAATTGGTACCATAGGCTTGCCCATAATGTAAATCTTTACTAATATAGACTCACTTGATCTAAAATCAATTTGAACTTTTTCATGGTCATAATTTGGACTAAGGGACGGGAAGGATATATTTAGGAATAATGGCTAACCATCCTAAGCACTTTAACACATCAAATAATCAACTGTAAGCGCAAATTCTTCGACCCTAATTTTAATTTCACAACTAAAATCATCCCTAACAACGTTCCCTCTTTTTTTTAAGCACTACTTTAATCCATACCCACTAGCAAGAACAAGATATCAATTTTTTTCATCTAAAGATTTTTTTCTTTTTTTTTCTATTTTGCAATTTCCACTAGTGGTGTATTCTTTTACGAAATAAGTTCACCTTTCTTTCTTTTATTGGTTCCACTCAAAAGTCACCCCACACTTAGTCCCTTATTACTTCTTTTAGCGCTCATTTCATAATTAAAGTTCTTTAGGAGGTAAAAGGATCAAAACACCGTCAATTAAGAACAAAAAGAATATAGGCTTGTAATATGGGTGCCAAATAAAAGTCTATAGGCTCAAAAGAGTTAACTATGGATAATTTTTATTTATGGTAAGCAATAAGCTCAAAAAGATCAAAGAAAGCCTAAAATCATTTTTCAAACCGAGCATCACCTCAAATTTCGCTTCAACTCACATGTCGGACAAGTTCTAGACACAAGTACAATACATAGACTACACAAAACACCACACATGGCACATGACTTACTAAGGGCGGTTTCATTCCGACTCTCAAGCTAATGCAAGTATTCACGGAGCCACCAGATATTAATCATTAAGCACAAAGTGAACATAAGTCAAGAAAATGAGACATATACGTCACAAAACATGTTATCCAAATAACCAAGGCATCTAATGAATTTCAAAACATAGAAAAAATACTACACATGCCAAAGCCTAAATATGCTACCATCAAAAAAGTCAAGGCGCTTAGGAATCTCATCTTTCTTCCTCCATTTATTCCATAAATTCTAATCTACTCTAAAAATAAAATAAAAAATAAAAGAAAAAACTATTGCCTTGTTCAAACTACATTCCATGGAAAAGAACCGGTGCACAAAGAAAAACCACAGGGGATTATCACTACCTAAAGGAAACTAAAAGATATATTTTTGAATTTTTTGTTTAGAGTTTAATCCCTCAAGAAAATTGTCTAGAAGATCCATCGTCGGGAAAAGTCTAATTTTTCTACCTTTTTTCAATTTTTTTAAATTTTCCATATTTAAAAATAAATAAATTAAGCTACTAAAATACTACACAACTACGAAAACTAAAAAAAAGAAGCTAAAATAAAAAATAAGAAGTTAACAATTTCTAACATACTCCTACTAATTATCTAGAGGAATTCTCCCACCCCACATTTAAAGGAGTATAGTGTCCCCAATGCACAAATAAAGCAAAACAATTACAATGGTGGGCAAGAAACTCCCTGAAAGGCCAAAGGCCGAGCAATAGTGGCTCACGAGGTACTCAGACTTCTCCCAGCCATGGTCCTTTGTGTTGGCACCCCACACTTAGTTCTCACCATTTAGCTCGCTTTGCACTCTTCCAATTATTTTTCTTCATATGCTTATAATCCTACAAAATCACAACAAACACTACAAAAATAATATAATAAAAATAAAAGAAAGCAGTAAAGTTGGGTTGCTTCCCAACAAGCGTCTGATTTAACGTCGCGGCACGACTTGAACCACTTTTTGCCTCCACCTCGAACTTATGAATTGAGCTCCTAATTGGCTTCAAGATTTTTGTTATGCTCCCTGAGCGGTGAGACAACTTTAATTGGGCCACGCAACCAATATCGCGTTTTACACTTCTTGGACTTCAGATGAGGTATGTAATTCTGTCTCTCTGGCACGATGAATTCAAGAATGTACCCACCCCGTTCCTCATTCATTGGCTCCTCCAAAGGCTCAGATGACTCGATTTTTTTGTCATCATCCAAATACAATGTTGAAAAATGTATGGAATAAGGACTAATACGCCATAACTCTAGAATTGTATTACTCTTTACATCCTCGTATGTACATACATTAGAGTCTTCAAATATAATATTATCTACTTCCTCATAGGACTCCAATGTGTTTTCCTCAACATGGACATCATTAATAAAAGTATGGTCGAATGATTGACTCTCCACTTTTAGCTCCTCAATTTGGCGTATAAGCTCCTTTTCAGTTTCACACGACTCAGAATTATTTTGTTGGGCGTTCGACGCATCAACCTTTGTAATCAATTGAGCTCCCAAGTCGTGAATAGCAGTGCCAAATTTTTTGATCTCTTGTCGCAGTTCAACTCTTCCTTCTATTAAATCCTTGATCCCATCTGTAATTTTCTCACGTTGAGCTTCATAAATTTCTAATCTTTCAGCTTGTTCCACCAGCCAAGTTTGACTCATAATCTCCTCTTTTTCAAAATTTTCCTCTTGCTGGTACTCGCTCTCTTAACTCAATTCATCCATATTGGCCTTCATTATTGTGATTGGTGCCCTCATTCTTTTCATATTTTTTGAATTCATCATGTTGCTCTGCTACTTACCTCAGAAATATCCCTAATATATGCATTAGATTCTATATCCTGAACTTCATTGCCCCTATCAAACTCACAAATACTGTTAGCAAGATCATAATAAGGGCTCAGAGATGGATAAAAAGAATTAGGACAACCATCTTAATGACCATCTTGACCACCACACATATTACAAATATTCCAGTCAAAGGATTGAGATTGTGCGCACAACTCACTCCCGGAAATATTCTGATAATTTTTCACCAGTGGGGTCCTCCACAATATGGACAATGATCATTAAAATAAGAATAACCATCATTCGAACAATTTTCATTCCAAGATTCCATGTGAAAGTAATTAAAATAAAAAAAAACTAACTAAATAAGAAAATTAAACTTGAACAAAAATCAATTAAAAGCCTAACTTAGATAAACAATCAATAACTAAGTCCCCGGCAACGGCGCCAAAAACTTGTTGGTTCCCCAAGTACACACAAGTATACGTGGTCGTCAAGTAATAAAGTGACTCAAAAGTCGGATGTCGAACCCACAGAGACTTAGATCAATCGTTAACTAAGCAAACTAAAATAAAGTTATTGTCCAAGATGATCAAAAGTTTAACTTTTCTATTACAACTACTATTGCGAAATTTAAACACGTAACCACGAGAGATATAGATTCCAGGTGGTCGGTTTATCAATCCTATTGAGTTTGTAATTACACATGTTAATCCAGATTATATATGATTGCTAGTTGACCGGATCATTTATATAAATTGCATGTTCCCACAATACTAATTTTTCTATCCATAGTATATCAGCCCTATATCCCTATGGTCTTGAATCTATCATGAACGAATATAATAGGGTATTCAACTAAGCAAGACTGTTAGGTATATTCCTATCCTAACGAGCCACGGGTTCAAAAAAAAGCTCTCTCCAATTCTACTCTAATCTAAACATGGCTTTCCCAATCATAGCATAGATAGTAGATAGAACTCAATTGTTGGCCAAACAATTAAGCAATTATGCACAAAATTAGAGAAACAACTAAAGATGATAACTCAAATTAACGGTAATATAATTAATAAACTTCAATATTCATGAATCTTAAACCCTAAAACGTGATGTTTAGCCACTCATGGACATGGTAGCAACACAACAAATCATCAAAAGAAACGTAAAAATTACTAAGTTTGATGGAAGAAAGATGGAATCTGATGAATTCCGGCCTCCACGTCGGCTCCGTGCTCTCCCTAGGTCTAAAATAGGCCCCCTCCAATCCCCCTTTAAAAATGGTGTTTAATGACTATTTATATGTGTAGGATAAAAGCCTAGGCGAAATAACCAAGTCCAAAACCAAAGAGGAGACAAAATAGACTTAAAACCCGGACCATGCGTCGCCACGCAAAATGCGCGAAACACCTCGCGTCAACACTTCATTATGTCTTCAATCATCAAATCATGACATCATAATATTTCCCATCATCAAATAATCACGAGTCATTCTTGTAGTGCATACAATACACATAAAATCTCTACTTTTCTCCCAATTTCGTCTTCAACGTACCTACACATAAAATAGACTCAATTAAGCACAAATATAGAATAGTTTAGTATTCAAGCACCTAAATGTATGGTAAGTAATGCACTAAAAATACGGAATTATAGTCAAACATCAAACCGCACCTGCAGAGTGGGCACGCACCTGCGGTGCCCTCAGAAATGGGAGAGGAGCCGCAGAAGCGGGCAAGAGGGGATGGAAGTGGTCGCAAGTGCGAGATTTATTCCACACCTGCGAGACCATAGAATCAGCGAAAAGGGCGGAGGATCAGAATTGAAGAATTGGAGGAGCGCAGGCTTCTTCCCCAGAAGTGGATCATGGGCCGCAGAAGCGCCTCCGCAGGTGTGAGCCCAGGCGACTTAAGTAGAGTCCGCAGAAGCAGAGAATTAACTGCAGAAGCGGTTCTGCAAGTGTGGAAATATGGCTACATGGGGGAAAAGCCTGGGCAGAATGTTTAAAATAAGGGTTCGCGAATTTGGCTTCATTTCGACATTTTGAACTCGAACGTAGGCGATTTTGGAGAGGATTTTCGAAGTATTCTTGAGGTAAGCTTCTTGTACTCGTTTTTTTATCAATAATATTGTTTCCCCATTATTATTCCCACCTATATTATATGGTTATAAGGTGAAATTTGGGGGTTTGAGGCTAGGGATTTGGGGGTTTTAGGTGACGATTGGATTTTGATAAAAATTATATGGTTGGACTCGTGAGTGAATGGGTTTTCGGGTTTTGTAACTTTTGTCAGATTTTGAGACATGGGTCCGGGGGGCCGGATTTGAGTCGATTTCGGATTTTGGCTTATAATTTCGTATTTTTCTTGCGAAATTAATTCCTTTAGCCCGTATTGATTGTATTGTACTGCTTGTGGCTAGATTCTGGATGTTTGGGGGCCGATTTGCAAGGCAAAGGCATATTGGAGTAGAGGTTTGCTCGAATTGAGGTAAGTAACAGTTTTAAATCTGGTCCTAAGGGTATGAAATCCCGGATTTTGTTTTATATTACTTTTTTTGAAGGTGATGCACATGCTAGGTGACAGGTCTGTGGGCGTGCACCGTGTGAATTATGACTTAGACCATTCCGTGAAACCAAAAATTTGAATAAACTTGTTTTTAGCTATATGCTCTTCATGTGTTATAGAAATTAAATTGTGAATCATGTTAGAGACCATGTTTAGGCTATGTGTTAGTACTGCTGGGACCCACAGAGGCCGTGTTACAGGTCGAATTACCTGCTAAATGCTATTTTCACTCAGTCTCAGTTTTTATGTGCATATCATATCACAGTCTCTATTATCCTTGTTGATACATCATATTATTGATGTATTGGCTGATTTTCCTGATTTCTAAGAGCCCGAGAGACTGGAGAGATTGATTACGATGTGAGGCCGAGGGCCTGATTGTGAGGATATTTATGGGATTGGGTTGCATGTTGCATCATGTTTCATTAATGTATGCCATGATTGGCTTGATATAACGCTTGGGCTGAAGGAGCCCCTTCGGAGTCTGTACACATCCACAGTGAGCGTAGGTGCCTACTGAGTATGGGTGCCGAGTACCGAGTGCTGAGTGAATATGAGGAATGAGTGGGTGTGAGGAATGAGTGATTGTGAGGTTGGAGTGAATGGGAGGACATAGTGATTGTTGCCCTGAGAGGCTGTAAATGATTTCATTGTTGCTGCACATAGTTGTCATATATTAATATCACTGTTTTGGAAAAATTCTGAAAGATACCTTTATCTGGTTTTTACTCTAATTTGGCTTTTGTAACTGATTTGATGAAAGCACGCCTACTTCCCTTGTTGAGACTACTGAAAATGAATTATAACTGTGTAGCTCGTCACTATCTTTCAGTTCCTTATTTATTATTGTTACTTAATGAGTTGACTGTACTTACGCTACACCCTGCACTTCGTGTTCATATCCAGGAGTTTTTGGACGCGGAGAGTGTTGATATTTCGCGTAGCTGACCATTGGAGACATCGAGGTAGCTGCCTGGCGTTCGCAGTCCTTGTTTCTCCTTGCTTATTCAGTCTTTCGTTATATTTTGATCCAAGCTATTATAGTCGTTTCATTTCTAGACTGACTATGTATAGATGCTCATGGCTTAGTGACACCCCGATATTGGGAGCTATTTTCCGCACTTGTGTTTTGGGTTTTACCCCTGTTTATGGAAACTCTGCTTAATTTAAATGTTTTGAATTACTTTTCTGTTAAATATTAGAAGTGTTTTGGAAATGTCGGCGTGCCTAATACCATCGATATGTGCCATCACGACATGTTAGGATTTGGGTCGTGACAAGTTGATATCAGAGCCTTGCGGATCGGTATGGAGATGTCTGTACTTATCTTCGAGGGGTTGTCGAACCCTTAGGAAACTTCACATTCTTGAAGTCTTGCCATGCGAATCTGTTGATTCTGGTAACTAAACTTGTGTTGTTCTATTATCTCACAGATGGTGAGGACACGTACTACTGGACAAGATAGACAGCGACCAATACCACCAACTAGGGCCGCGAGAGGTCGAGGTCGCGGTAGAGGTCGTGGTAGGGGTAGAGGTGCAGCTCGCACAGCAGCTAGGGCAGCACCTGCAGATCCACCATTTTCCCCAGTTCAGGAGCAGGTTCTAGTTGTGGATGAGCCTGTGTGACTAGCTTAGGCACCACTCGTTCCCATTGTGATTCCAGGCCTTCAGGAGGCCTAAGCTCAGATTCTGACCGTGTGCACCAGTCTTCGTTCCGGCTGCAGCAACTACTTATCAGACCGGGGAGATGCTCAGACTCACGCCCCCCGCACACCATAGCAGGTGGTACATGGACTCCAGACATCGGGGGCACTACCAGCCCAACCGGTTGCAGTTTCTCAGGCCTATGTGGTTCCTGTTATGTCCGATGATGAGCAACGAAGAATGGATAGTTTTGGGAGACTCCAGCCTCTGTCTTTCAGTAGTATAGTGGCAGAGGATGCTCAGGGTTTCTTGGACAAGTGTTAGATGATTCTCCGTACAACTTGTATTCTGGAGACCAGTGGGAACTCGTTCACTACTTTTCAGTTCTCTGGGGCTGCCTTCAGTTGGTGTGAGGCTTATGAGAGGTGTAGGTCGGTCGGCACAGCACCCCTTATATGGCAGGAGTTCTCCGTTCTCTTCCTGGAGAAGTTCGTGCCTCAGTCTCGCAAATATGAGCTGCGAAGGCAGTTTGAGCAGCTTCGTCAGGGTGATATGTCTGCGACACAGTTCGAAATGAGGTTTTCTGAGTTGGCCCATCATGTAGTCTGGTTGGTTCCCACAGATAGGGAGAGGATCAAGATGTTCATTGATGGCCTCATATTTCAGTTGCGGTTGTTTATGACTAGATAGAGGGTGTATGGTGCTACTTTTAATGAGGTTTTCAACATTGCACATCAGATAGAGATGGTCCGCAGCCAGGAGGGGCTTTAGAGGGAGGCCAAGAGGCCTCGTGGACAAGGTGGATTCAGCGATGTTCCTTCTGGGGGTTAGTTCTACCATGACAGGGGTCGTCCTTACAGGTATGCTCAGACGGCTCGCCCAGTACACCATGGTGAATCATCTGGCCGTGGTTCACATAGTTATCAGCAGGGTCACTCATCTCTTAGTGCCCTTCCAGCTCAGAGTTCGTCCCGTGCTCCATCGGGTCAGGTCTCGTCTAAGCTTGGTCCTTCTACCAGTTATTCGGTGCTCGGGTCTCCCTTCAGTCCCCACCACCAGCACCAGGGAGTTGTTTTGAGTGCGGGGAGTTTGGACATGTGTGGAGGCAGTTTTCTCGTCGTAAGGACGATCCAACGCAGTAGAGGAGTCAGGCTGCGTCTTCTGCACCCGTAGCTACAACACCCGCTCAGCCAGCTCGGGGTGGTGCTTAGTCATCTAGAGGTTGCCCTAGAGTGGGAGGCTGATCAGGTGGAGGTCAGGCCCGATTCTATGCTCTTCTCGCCAGACCAGATGCCATTGCTTCAGATGTAGCGATCATGGGTATTGTCTCAATTTTCCACAGGGATGCCTCTGTATTATTTGACCTTGGTTCCACTTATTCATATGTGTCCTCGTATTTTGCTCATTATCTAGATATCCCGTGTGAGTCTCTAGTTTCATCTGTTCATGTATCTAAGCCGGTTGGCGATGCTATTATTACCGACCGCGTATATTGGTCGTGTGTGGTGACTATTGAGGGTCTGGAGACTAGAGTTGATCTCTTATTGCTTAGTATGGTTGATTTCGATGTGATCTTGGGTATGGATTGGTTGTATCCATGTCATGCTGTTCTGGATTGTCATGCTAAGACCATGACATTGGCGATGCCGGGGTTGCCACGGATTGAGTGGCGAGGTTCTCTAGACTATGTTCCCAGTAGAGTGATTTCATACTTGAAGGCTCAACGGATGGTTGAGAAGGGTTGTCTATCTTATTTGGCCTTTGTAAGGGATGTTAGTGCAGAGACCCCTACTATTGATTCTGTTTCGGTGGTGCGAGATTTCCTGGATGTGTTTCCTACAGACCTACCAAGCATGCTTCCTAACAAGGATATTGACTTTGGTATTGACTTGGTGCCGGGCACTCAGCCCATTTATATTCCACTGTAACATATGGAACCAACTGAGTTAAAGGAGTTGAAGGAACTCCTTGATAAGGGATTTATTAGGCCTAGTGTGTCACATTGGGGTGCACCTAACATGTTTGTGAAGAAGAAGGATGGTACTATGAGAATGTGCATTGATTATAGGCAGTTGAACAAGGTACAATCAAGAACAAGTATCCTTTGCCGTGCATTGATGATCTATTTGACCAGCTTCAGGGAGCGAGAGCGTTCTCCAAGATTGATTTGAGGTGTGGGTATCACCAGTTGAAGATTCGGGACTCGAATATTCTTAAGACAGATTTCAGGACCCGTTATGGTCATTATGAGTTCCTTGTGATGTATTTTGGGCTGTCCATCGCCTCAGCAACGTTCATGTATCTTGAACATTATATTTCAGCCTTATCTTAACTCGTTTGTTATTGTGTTCATTGATGATATCCTAGTGTACTCTCGTAGCCAGGAGAAGCATGTCCAGCATTTGAGGGTTGTATTGTAGCGGATAAGGGAGGAGAAACTTTATGCAAAGTTCTCCAAGTTTGAGTTTTGGCTTAGTTCAATGGCGTTCTTGGGGAACGTGGTGTCCAATGAGGGTATTCAGGTGGATCCGAAGAAGATAGAGGCGGTTCAAAGTTGGCCTAGACCTTCCTCATCCACGGAGATTCAGAGCTTTCTTAGCTTGGTTGGTTATTACCGTCGCTTCATGTAGGGATTTTAGTCTATTGCATCGTCCTTGACCAAATTAACCCAAAAGGGTGCTCCTTTCAGGTGGTGGGATGAGAGCGAGGAGAGCATTGAGAAGCTCAAGACTACTTTGACCACAACTCAAGTTCTAGTTCTACCATCAACTTCTGGTTCTTATACAGTGTATTGTGATGCTTCTCGGATCGATATTGGGTGTGTTATGATGAAGGAGGGTAGAGTGATTGCTTACGCTTCACGCCAATTGAAGCCCCATGATAAGAACTACCATGTTCATGATTTAGAGGTTGTTTCCATTATTCATCCGTTGAAGATTTAGAGGCACGATCTCTATGGTGTGTCTTGTGAGGTATTTACAGATCATCGAAGCCTCCAACACTTGTTCAAATAGAAGGATCTCAATTTGAGGCGCGGAGATGGTTGGAGCTGCTAAAGGACTATGACATCACTATTCTGTATCATCTAGGAAAGGCCAATGTGGTGGCTGATGCCTTGAGTAGGAAGGCGGTGAGTATGGGTAGTCTTACTCTTCTTCCCGTTTGAGAGAGACCTCTTGCAGTTGATGTTCAGTCTTTGGCCAACTGATTCGTGAGATTGGATATATCGGAGTCCAGTCGGTTTCTCCCTTGTGTGGTTTCTCAGTCTTCCTTATTTGATTGCATCAGAGAGTGCCAATATGATGATCCTTATTTGCTTGTCCTTAAGGATAGAGTTCAGCACGGTAATTCTAGGGATGTGACTATTGCGAATGATAGGGTATTAAGGATGCAAGGTCGAATTTGTGTGCCCAATGTGGATGGGCTATGTGAGTTGATTCTTGAGAAGGCCCACAATTCGCGGTATTCCATTCATCCGGGTGTCGTGAAGATATATCAAGACTTGAGGCAACACTATTGGTGGAGGAGGATAAAGAAGGAGATAGCTGGGTTTGTAGCTCGGTGCCTTAATTGTTAGCAGGTAAAATATGAGCATTAGAGACCGGGTGTCTTGCTTCAGAGGATAGAGATTCTAGAGTGGAAGTGGGAGTGGATCACCATAGATTTTGTAGTTGGATTCCCACAGACTTCGAGGAAGTTCAATGCTATTTGGGTGACTGTGAATCGACTGACCAAGTCCGCTCACTTCATTTCAGTGGGTACTACTTATTCTTCAGAGTGATTGGCTGAGATCTACATCAAAGAGATTGTCCGCCTTCACGGTGTACAAGTTTCCATCATTTCAAATAGAGGCACGCAGTTTACATCGCAGTTCTGGAGAGCCGTGCAGCGAGAGTTGGGCACTCAGATGGAGTTGAGTACAACATTCACCCTCAGATGGATGGGCAGTCCGAGTGCACTATTCATATATTAGAGGATATGCTACGTGCGTGTGTCATTGATTTTGGGGGTTCATGGGACCAGTTTCTTCCACTCGCGGAGTTTGCTTACAACAACAGCTATCAGTCGAGCATCCATATGGCCCCGTATGAGGCTTTGTATGAGAGGCGGTGTAGATCTCTAGTGGGTTGGTTTGAGCCTGGTGAGGCTAGGATTTTGGGTACAGACTTGGTTTAGGATACATTGGACAAGGTTAAATTGATTCAGGAGCGGTTTCGCACGGTGCAATCTAGATAGAAGAGCTATGAGACAGGAAGGTCCGTAATGTGTCTTATATGGTTGGGAGAAGGTTCTGCTAAAGGTTTCACCCATGAAGGGTGTTATACGGTCCGAGAAGAAGGGAAAGTTGAGCCCTCGGTTCATTGGGTCGTTTGAGGTACTTCAGAGGATTGGGGATGTGGCTTACAAGCTTGTCTTGCCACCAAGCTTGTCGAAAGTGCATCCAATATTTCATGTTTCTATGCTCCGAAATTATATTGGTGACACGTCTCATGTTTTGGATTTCAACACAATTCAGTTGGATGGCTATTTGACTTATGATGTGGAGCCAGTGGATATTCTGGGTCGTCAGGTTCGGAAGTTGAGGTCAAAGGATATAACTTCAGTAAAGGTGCGGTGGAGAGGTCAGCCGGTTGATGAGGCTACTTGGGAGACCGAGCGGAAGATTTGGAGTAGATATCCACACCTACTTGAGACTCCAGGTATATTTATAGACCCGTCGAGGACGAACGTTTGTTTAAGAGGGGGAGGATGTAATAACCCGACCGGTCGTTTCGAGAGTTGTAACCCTGTTCGCCCTTTTATGCTCATTTTTGTGCTTTATTGTTGTTCTATGACTTATTGGGTTAGTTGGTTCGGGTCTGGAGAGAATTTAGACTGAGTGGAGACACTTGAAAGTTTAAGTTGGAAAAAGTCAACTGGATGTCGACTTATATGTGAATGACCTCAGATTTAAATTTTGATGGTTCCGTTAGCTTCTTTGGGTGATTCTGGACTTCGGAGCGTGTCCAGCTTGTGATTTGGAGGTCCGTAGTAGAATTAATCTTGAAATGGTGAAAATTGGAATTTTGGAAAGTTTGACGGGGAGTGGACTTTTTGATATCGGGGTTGGATTGGATTTCCGGAAGTTGGAGTAAGTTCATGGTGTCATTTATGAATTGTGTGCAAAATTTGAGGTCTATCGGACGTGATTTGATAGGTTTCAACGTCGTTTGTAGAATGTGGAAATTTCAAAGTTCATTAGGCTTGAATCTGTGTGTAATTCGTATTTTTGATGATGTCTGAGGTGATTTTAGGGTTTGACTAAGTTCGTATCATGATTTAGGACTTGTTCGTATGTTTGGTTGAGGTCACCGGGGCCTCAGGTTGATTTCGGGTGGTGAACAGACTTGGTTTTGAGTTGGTGGAACAACTGAAGTTTTGCTGCTACTGGTGTAACCACACCTGCGGAGTGGGCACTGCAGATGCGAGCCCGCAGAAACGGGAGAGGAGCCATAGAAGCGGGCAAGGAGGAGATGACAGTGGTCGCAGGTGCAAGGTTCCTTCCGCTCCTGCGAGACCGCATAAGCTGCAGAAAGGGCACAGGAGCGGAGCTGAAGAATTGGAGGAGCGTAGGCTGCTTCCGCAGAAGCGGATCATGGGCCGCAGAAGAGCCTCCGCAGGTGCGAGACCTGGAGCGCAGGTGCGATCCATGCGACTTAAGTGGAGTCTGCAGAAGCGGAGATTTAACCACAGAAGTGGTTCTGCAAGTGCGAAAAATATCGCTGCAGGTGCGAAAGGCCTGGGCAAAATGTTTAAGAATAAGGGTTCGTGAGTTTGGCTTCATTTCAACATTTTGAACTCGGATGTAGGCGATTTTGGAGAGCATTTCGAAGGGATTCTTGAGGTAAGCTTCTTGTACTCGTTTTTTATCAATAATATTGTTTCCCCATCGTTATTCCCACCTAGATTATGTGGTTATAAGGTGAAATTTGGGGGTTTGAGGCTAGGGATTTGGAGAGTGGATTTGGGGTTTTTAGGTGACGATTTGGTGTTGGATTTTGATAAAAATTATATGGTTGGACTCGTGAGTGAATGGGATTTCGGGTTTTTTTTTTACTTTTGTCGGATTTCGAGATGTGGGCCCGGGGGGATGGGTTTGAGTCGATTTGCGATTTTTGCTTATAATTTCATATTTTTCTTGTGGAATTGATTCCTTTAGCCCGTATTGATTGTATTGTACTGCTTGTGGCTAGATTCTGGACGTTTGGAGGCCGATTCGCGAGGCAAAGGCATATTGGAGTAGAGGTTTGCTCTGATTGAGATAAGTAACAGTTTTAATCTGGTCCCGAGGGTATGAAACCCAAATTTTTTTATTATATGATTGTTTTGGAGGTGACACACATGCTAGGTGAGGGGCGTGTGGGCTTGCACCGTGGGAATTGGGACTTGGTCCATTCCGTGAAATTGAAAAGTTGAATAAACTTATTGTTAGCTATATGTTCTTCATGTGTTATAGAAATTTGACTGTGAATCATGTTACAAACCATATTTAGTCTATGTGTTGTTACTGCTGGGACCCACAAAGGCCTTGTTAAAGGTCGAATTACCTGCTAATGCTATTTGTTCTTAGTCTTAGGTTTTATTTGCATATCATATCTCGGTCTCTATGATCCTTGTTGATACATCATATAATTGCTGTTTGGGCTAATTTTCCTGATTTTTGAGAGCCGGAGAGACTGGAGAGATTGATGACGGAGTGAGGCCGAGGGCCTGATTGTGAGGATATTTATGGGATGGGGCTGCACGCCACATGATGTTTCATTGATATATGCCATGCTTGACTTGATATAGCGCTTGGGCTGAAGGAGCCCCTCCGGGGTTTGTGCACACCCTAGTGAGCGCAGGTACCTACTGAGTGCGAGTGCCGAGTGTCGAATGAATGTGAGGAATGCATGGTTGTGAGGAATGAATGATTGTGAGGTTGGAGTGAATGGTATGACTGAGTGATTGTTGCCTTGAGAGGCTGTACATGATTTCATTGTTGTTGCTCATAGTTTCCATATATCACTACTTGGAAAACTTTTGAAAGATACCTTTATCTGGTTTTTATTTGAATTTGGCTTTTGTAACTGATTTGATGAAAGCACGTCTACTTTCCTTGTTGAGACTACAGAAAATGAATTATAACTGTGTAGCTCGTCACTATCTTTCAGTTCCTTATTTATTATTGTTACTTATTGAGTTGGTTGTACTCACGCTACATGATGTCGCCCAAATTCACACCACTAATTGGGATTGTGAAGGGGTCGATACAATTATAATTACCCAACGTGAGTCGGGGTCGATTCCACAGAGAGCTTATGTTGGATTAGGTATATATCCAGATTAAGTGTATGACGTGCCCTAAATTGGACTTCCACGTGATTAGTTGTTTCTTTCTAATTCTAAGTGTATACTATTGCTTGTAAATGAAAATCTAAGGAACGATATTTTTGTGTTGGTGTTTTTCAAATTGATAAAAGATCTAGGGTCGTGACTTCCACCTTGGTTACCTAACAGATTGTGGACTTTAGGGAAAGTTCAATTGATCGGGATGTAATATATCCAATCACACACAATTACCCACTTTATACCTCTCGGTAGTTTGAGTGATTTTGCCCAATTTGGCTTTCTCAAGTCCAAATGGTAATTCACAAAACTAGTGATAGATACTCAAGTCGGGTCTTACTATATCTAGATTTTACCCTTTAATTGGGGCTATCAATTTCTTGAGTTCACCCCAATTCCTTGTTAGCCAAGTTTTCCTAGACTTAGTCTCTCTTTCTCAAGTAGAGACTAGGTCAATTAGGCATGAATCAATGTTTGCAACCATTAATTCTTAAATTCAAGCAAGAACTAGGCTAAATATCACTTAGCCAATCTCAAACAAGTCCTAAATTATTGAACACCCATTAGGCACCACACTCGTTGGGTCACAATCCTAGCTAAGAAATTAGCTCCTCATGGATAAAATTGAAGAAACTAGAGAAGAAAGTAAGATTAAACTCATAATAGATGATTAAGGGAAGAAAATCTAATGTTAAAATGATAAAATATTAAAGTTACCCAAAAAAGTAAAGAAAAAACGACTATATATTCTCAGTTATTCCAACTTAGCCTAAAATTGACAAAAAGATCTATCTATATCCAGCTAAAATTATCGAACAAAATTGCCCCTGCGGAGGTTGTGCGGCCACACAATTCTGTGTGCGGTCTGCACTTTGAAGCTGACTTAACAGGATGGCCGTCAAGGGCCGCATCATTCTGGGGTGCGGCGACACTTCTTCTGATTTTGCGGACCACACATTTCTGAGTGTGGCCGCACTCTTGGACTTGAGTTGGACATGGGCAATTTCTACGGACCGCACATTTATGAGTGCGACCGCACTTTAGCATTTTGTGGCTGCATAATAATAGTGCGGTCCGCACTTCTCAGGCCCCCAAAACACCATCTCTCTGAACCTTGTCTTCTACGGCCACACAATAATTGTGCGGTCTGCACTTTATGAAGGAATTTTGACAGTGGCTCTTCATAGTCTGCGGCCACACACAGTATTGTGCGGTCCGCACTTCACTCTTTTTTGCTTTGTTTTGGTCCTTGTCCAATTTTACTCCTTCTTGAGTTGATTTTCACCTCTTTGGCTCATTTCCCTATATTCTTGCAAGAAAACACATTTCATTAGTTTTCAGGAATACCTTTAAGCATTTTTGGAAAACGAAAGTAAAAGAGTGCTAATAAGTGGTTAAGATCACTACTTATAAACTCCCCCAAACTTAAGCTTTTTCTTGTCCTCAAGAAATTAAGGTAATTCCCACCTCCACTAGAAAAGAGCTATTTCAGCTGGCCTAAGTTGAATCAAACACACATCAATTGGGACCAACAATTACCCACACACTCATGAATCATCAACAAGTCTATGATTTGAATGTTAAAGCACAAATAGCTCTAATGTGACGTTTGAGCATCAAGAGATACTTTATTCATCAAGGAAGTTCGCACTTTCATGAAGGTCACTGTGGATCCCAAACTCCTCCTCCTATACTCTCCGGAATCTCATCTCACTCACGAATTAGCACTCAATTCAATGACTTGAGAAGGGTTCGCTCATCACTCTTAAAAGAATGTCACAAGCCCGGCTCTAAGTACCATATGCTTGTCCTTTATGTAGATCACCACTAATGTAATCTTACTTGGCTTAAAATCACGTAGGGATTTTTCGGCATGTAATGAAGGCTTTTGGACTACAGAGGAAAATATTGGAGCGGAACTGGTTCATCTTTCCTGTAGCACTCCATTTTCTCTTTTTGGATCATACTTTGCCGACTCTTTGAGTCATTTCCTTTTTCCTTAGGGGAACTAGAGAGACTTGACCTCACTCTTTCTTGATCATGCTATTCATACTCTCCTTCTTTGTTTTCTCCATGCTTTGCACTTTTGCTTTCTTTTGAATCTTTTCAACCCTGTCACATTATTCACTTTCTTTTTGTGTTTTTATTTTGTTCTTCCTTTCTTTTTCTTTGCCTTTCCTCATCTTCATTTCTTTTCTCTTTTTGTGCCTTGATACCATCTTCAAACTCCTCTCTCTCCCCCAAACTTATGTTTTCGCCATTTGTTTCACATGAGTGCTAAAGAAATCTCGGTTCCAAAGAGGGTCATTATAAAACGGGTAAAGGCTTATAGCGTGGTTATCGAATAAAAGAGGCTTTAGGCTCAAAAAGGTTGACTAGGAATAATATCATTGGTGGGCCATAGAAGGTTTCAAAATGGGTCAAGGAGAGTCTACAATCACTTCTCAAGCCAAACTAACTTAGAATTTCGCCTAGAAACACATTCGGGGCAAGTTCTAAACCATTCGCACGGACACTTGGACTTGTAACAAAATACCTCACCTCTCACACAAGCGGATTGTTAAAGAGAATAGAGTCGAAGGTCCACAACAACCGCATTTAAGATTGAAAATTGCTAATGGTTCAACTAAAACACCCGATGATTGCCTAAGTCAACACAAGAATCATAAGGTAACTAACTAGAGTCATGTCTTTCCAAAAACTTGTTCTTAACCGAAAACGCTTAGTTAAGTGTGTTGGTACCAAGTGAATCATGATTGACCCTTATTTATTCATTAATACTACTATTTCTACCTAAACATAAAAACCGGACTCGAAATCTTAAGAAGGTTGTCACGCCATCCATCATTGGGAAGAGCCATCCGGTTCACACAAAACCCACCTTTGGAAAGAACCATGGCAAAACCAAAGGCTTATTATTCACTTAGACATAAAAAGAAGCTAATAAATTAAAAAGAAGCTATACTATTAAGAAAACAAAATGAAGAAGCTATGAAATAAACTACTGAAAGTAAGGCAAATGAAAATACAAACCGATGGGAATAGAATATATACAAGAGGGAGGAATACATACATAATGAAAGAGAAAATAAAGATAAAAGAAAAAGAATATTAAAGTTATTATAGGCCAATGTCATCAAATCAAACCAAAATAGACCACCCCCTGAATAAAAACAAGCATTGTCCTCAATGCTTAGCAAAATCAAAATAAGGGCGGGTAGAGAGTAAAGAAAACTCCCTATGTGGTCTCAGGGTGACTGGAAGAATCACCACCCTCGGGCTCCTCCAACTGTATCACATCATCTTCTGGCTGGGGAACAACAGGGTGGGCGAACATCTGAAGCATCTCATTGGCAGTGTGGGTAGCAAAATCTGGCTCGTCATACTGGCTAGATGGTGCCTCTGTTGATGGTGCTGCTGGATCTGCTGGATCTGCTGGTACTGATGGATTTGTCTCCATCAGTAGGTCAAATGGCAAATCACCCGCTGCTGCAATCTTTGTCACCTCTCTTCTCAATCTCTCCACTGATTTCTTTGAAGCCTGGGATTCCTCATCTTCTTCACTTGCTTTCCCAACTCCTTAATAGCTCCCCATGATCCACCAGTGTATCCATAATGGTTTTCTGGTTCTCCAGAATCTTCTTCAAAGTTTGGTCCACTAACGGAGGGACCTGTGGTATTGCTGGAGTAGAGGACTGTGCTGCAACAGTACTGGATATGTTAGACAGCTTAGAAGTGGCTGTCTACATCCAGTTGTTGAGGCTCACCTATGTTTGGGAGACTCACAGTGCAGTGAGTGGATAAATGGATGAGGCTGGCACTGGTACTGAAGCTGATGATCTAGAAAATGAAGGTGGTGTGAGTTGTACCATTGGAAGGCATGGGAGCTGTAGATGGCTCAGCAGCAGACTCTGTACCCACCACCGATGTCTCGTCAGACTGACCAACTGTAATAGTGGCCTTAACCTTGAACTTTGGGTTGTCCGCACCCTGTAGGGAGTACCATGAGAAGGGCTTCATGGCCCTCACTTTTGTATCAAATGTCCTTGGCTCCACCTTTGAATCGTTGAAATATTCTGTGAGGGTGTTAGGATACGGGTAGGAGCTTTCACCTTTTCAGACATCTATTGTCATGTTGGCCGACATGATGGCACCCACATTGATTGGGTACCTGGACACAATAGATGCCACCAAAACTGCTCGGGGGAGTGGGAGATTGTTCTCATTCCTGCTTGGGTCAATACAGCTGCACACAAAGGTCTGCCACCCTTTTGCTTTAAAATTAGGGTGGCTCGAAGGATGGGAATTCCTGTTGTGATCCATGGTGGTGGTGGTCCTCGAGCAGCTAAAATCTCAGCTAGCTAAGGGCGAGCTGCATCACCCATAGCAAGTTTCTCCAGGTACTGGACTACCTCTACCTCCTCAAAGCCCAGGTAGGTGTTCAGAGTTCTGGGGTGGAATCTGACTTTCAAATTTCTAACCTTTGTTATTTTGGTACCCTTCTTTATGTGAGCCACATTGGCATAAAGCTCCCGTACCAAGTGCTCATTTGCATCGATGACACATTGGGTGAACCACATCCACCCCTTTCGCTCCCGGAACTGTCGAAGGACATTTGGATTGTATTTATCCAAATCTTTCATTAAGAACTGTCGTTCAAGTGTGAGAGATCTCTGGGGCTACCACTCTCTGAACCTTGTGAAAGCCGTCAAACTCACAAATCTATCCTCCCATGCTTCCTTCTTCTTTGAATCTCTATGCCGCCCACTCGAGTGTCACCTCATCTACCATCATCAGGGACATCATCATCATCATCATCAACTGCAACTGGTGCAGGAGGAGTAGGTGTAGAGGAGGGCTCTGAACCCTGGCTACCGGCATCAAAACCCTCAGAAGAACTTGATGTAGTGGAGGGTTTGTTGCGCAATTGATATCTCCTAGTGGTTTGTGGTGGTTGGGACTGGGCCTTAGGCTGTACCTCTATTGAATGACCCTTAGAGGCTTCCCTAGACGGGGCATATGAACTATATTTTGAGGGCTCTGTGGCCCTACCTCTCCCAATGGTTGGCTTTTTGGCGATGGCTTTTGATTGCACTCCCACTTGGTGAGTACCCTTTCCTCGGCCTCGGGAGGGTTCACCTCTCCCTTTAGATGTATCACCTCTACCACGTGATTGAACCATTGTCTGCAACACAAGGCACATAAGTCAGTTACCTTTCAAAACAATGTAAACAGTTGCATGATAGTTGCAGGAAAATAGTCTATAAAAGAGACAGTGCAGACCGCATAGTTTTGAGTGCGGCCGCAGACTTCCATGTGCGGACCGCACAATTTCAAACTGCGGTCGCACATCATGAAGTGCAGATTGCACAATTTTGAGTGCGACCGCATAATTCCAGGTTGAGAACACTGGTTCTCTGAAGTTCCAAAGTGTGATCGCACATAGTTTTCTACGGCCGCACAATTTTTCTGTGGACCGCACAATTTTGGGTGTGGTCCGCACTTTTCATGCAAAATTTTTGCCCTAATCCAAAGATCTGCGGACCGCACAATTTTGAGTGCAGATGCACAATTTGAAATTAAGCGGCACTGACTTTAGGTTTTTGTAAGTTTTTCACAAATTAGACATGGTATTTGCAAATAAACATGATTAATGATCTACCCAGTCCCCAATGAACACACATGATATACCCCACATGATTTTAAGCACATATGAACAACATTTGACAATTTAGGCCTACAAACAACTATATTAATCAAGAACAAAAAGTAAGAAAAATGGAAAAAATCTAACATGGATTGAACATACCAGTGATGAAGGAATGCATGTGAGAATCTAGACTTGATGAAATGAATGTGGAGTGTGAACTATTTTGTGGTGCACTGTGTTTGCTTAGGTCTCAAGAACTCAAAGATTGTAAAGTGTGAATAGTGTTCAAAGGACCTATTTATAGGTTGACCTAGTCGGTCAAAAACTGAGTTGAGTGTGGTCGCACTCTTTACCTAGAACTTGCTGAGATTCTGCGGTCCGCACAAAAGTGAGTGTGGCCACAGAAATTTGTGCGGTCTGCACATTTTTTCGTGTGGCCGCAGAATGGCCTATTCTCTGCAACTCAAAACTTTAGAGAGTTCACATTTTTGGGTCTCCAGTTATGCGACCGCACAAAGAATTATGCGGCCGTAGACTCCTTTCTGCGGTTTCAATCAGTATTGTGTAGTCCGCACAATAATTGTGCGGTCCGTACTTTGTTCAGCACTTGGCCAAATTTTTCGAACACAATCCTTGCAATACACACTTATTCCTACAATTCACTTCAAAACCAGATAGCTCAAAACCAAACTATCTAACAAAGAAGAAAATGAAAAATGGAAAGAAACATTGGTTTCCTCCCAAAAAGCGCCTGATTTAACGTCGCGACACGATGCAGATTACCATCAATCACTTGAAATGAGTTAATGCCACAACGTGGCCATCATCAACTTTGCCAAGATAATGCTTCACCCGATGACCATTGACTCTAAACACTTCATCATTTTTATTTTTCAAGTCCAATGCACCGAAGGATGTCACATGAACAACCTCAAATGAACCACTCCACTTAGACTTCAACTTTCCCGAAAACACCCATAACTGAGAATTGAACAGTAGCACAAGATCACCTTCTTTGAACTCCTTATTTCGGATGTACTTTTCATGGAGGTACTTAATCTTGTCCTTGTATAAGGACGAACTTGTATAAGCATGGTACCAGAATTCATCAAGCTCATTCAATTGTGCCACCCTTAAGTTGGTGGCGACATCTCATTCAAGATTAAGCTTCTTCAATGCCCACATAGCCTTGTGCTCTAGTTCCACCGAAAAGTGGCCTTCCCGAACACTAACCGGTAACGATACATAACAATCGGTGTTTTGTAAGCCTTCCTATAAGCCCAAAGAGCATCATCAAGTTTCTTTAACCAATCCGTCTGATTGACATTCACTGTCTTTGACAATACTCTTGATCTCCTAGTTAGAGACTTCCACTTGCCCGCTTTCTTGAGGATGATAGGGGGTCGACACTTTGTGAGTGACACCATACTTTGTGAGTAAGGTATCAAAATCTTTATTGCAAAAGTGCGATCCCCTATCGCTAATAATGGCCCTTGGAATACCAAATCTCGTGAAGATGTTCTTTTTCAAAAATTCCACCACACTCCGAGCTTCATTGTTGGGTAAAGCCACTGCTTCAACCCACTTTGACACATAATCCACAACTACCAATATGTAAGTGTTCCCACAAGAGCTCACTAACGGACCTATGAAATCAATGCCCCACACATCGAAAATGTCAATTTCCAAGATGTTGGTGAGAGGAATCTCATTTTTCTTAGAAATCCCACCAGCCCTTTGACATTCATCACAACGCTTGACGAGATCACTATCGTCCTTGTAAATAGTAGGCCAATAGAATCCACAACTCAACACTTTTATTGTCGTTGTAGCTGCACCATGGTGACCACCATATGGTGAAGAGTGGCAAGCCTCAAGAATTTCCACTTGTTCCTCCTCCGGTACACATTGTCGAATCACATCATCGGTACAAACCCGGAAGAGATATGGCTCATCCCAATAATAGTCAAGGCAATACCGTTTGAGCTTCTTCCTTTGGTTTGAAGAGAACTAATTCGGTACAATACCACTCACAAGATAATTGGCTAAGTCGGAGAACCATGGCACCCCGGTCATTGAAATGGCTAGAAGTTGCTCGTCGGGAAATGAATCATTTATCTCAAGGTCATCATGTGGCCTCCCCTCCTCCTCCAAATGGGACAAGTAGTCCACCACTTGGTTTGCACTTCCATTTTCGGTCTTGAATCTCGAGATCAAACTCTTGTAATAGCAGCATCCACTGCATTAATCTTGCCTTGGAATTTTTGTTGCACATCAAATACCGGAGCACCGCATGATCCATGTGGACAATCACCTTTGTACCCATCAAGTACGGGCGGAACTTCTCCATAGCAAAGACAATAGCAAGGAGCTCTTTTTCGGTCCCTGTGCAGTTCACTTGGGCATCATTCATGGTCTTACTAGCATAGTATACCGGATGGAAGATTTTGTTGATACGTTGCCCCAACACTGCTCCAACCACCACATCATTTTCATTACACATGAGCTCGAAAGGCAAGCTCCAATCCGGTGCGGTGATAGTAGGAGTAGTAGTCAATTTGAACTTGAGAAATTCGAATGCCTTCATACAATCCTCGTTGAAATGGAACTTGGCATCCTTCTCCAAGAGTTTACACAAGGGGTTTACCACCTTAGAAAAGTCCTTGATGAATCGGCAATAGAACCCCAAATGACCCAAGAAGCTCCTCACTCCCTTCAAATATGTAGGGGGTGGGAGTTTGGAAATCACTTCAATTTTGGCGTTGTCGACATCAGTACTATGCTTTGAAATTTTGTGGCCGAGAATAATGACTTCCTCGACCATGAAGTGAAATTTCTCCCAATTCAAAACCAAGTTTGTTTCCTCACATCTTGCAAATACCTTGTCCAATTTGTCCAAGCACTCATCATAAGAATTCCCGACCATGGAAAAGTAATCCATGAATACCTCAAGAAAGTCCTCCACCATATCGGTGAAGATGGCCATAATACATCGTTGAAATGTTCCTGGTGCATTGCATAACCCAAATAGCATCCGTGAGAATGTGAAAGTACCATAGGGACAAGTGAAATTAGTCTTCTCTTGGTCCTCCGGAGCAATAAGAATTTGATTGTAGCTGGAATATCCATCAAAGAAATAATAGAAAGCTTGTCCGGCCAACCTATCAAGCATTTGATCAAGAAATGGAAGCGGGAAATAATCTTTCCGAGTGACTTTGTTGAGCTTCCTATAGTCCATGCACACTCTCCACCTAGTGACCGTTCTTGTAGGGATCAATTCATTCTCGTCATTTGTCACCACAGTCATGCCCCTTTCTTTGGGACACATTGCACCGGAGAAGTCCACGAGCTATCGGAAATGGGGGTAAACAACCCCGACATCCAACCATTTTATGATCTCCTTCTTCACCACCTCTTGCATTGCTTCATTTAATCTTCTTTGATGTTCAACGGTGGGTTTGGAATCCTCCTCCAAAATAATCTTGTGCATATAAAAGGCGAGGCTTGTACCTCGAATATCCGCCAATGTCCATCCTATTGCTTTCTTCCTCTTTTGGAGCACTGCCAAAGTAGAATCTACCTGCACATTAGTCAAGCAAGAGGAAAGAATAACTGGTAAAGTAGAACATGGGCCAAGAAACTCATACCTGAGATATGGAGGCAATGGATTTAACTCTAAAGTGGGAGGCTCCTCGATTGAGGGCTTTGTGGGAGGAGTCTTTCGGTTCTCAAGATCTAAGGTCAATTTTCGGGGTTCATAAATATACGACCCATTCCTTGCAATGCATTTACACATTCCACATAGCCTTCCTTCTCATCATCATCATCATCATAATTAAGCGATACAGATTCCAAGGTATCATCAACATTTATCACGGCACTAGAAATATCAACAATCACTTCGGTCACTAAGTCCACAAACGAACAAACTTTATTGCTATTCGGTTGCCTCATAGATTTTCACACATGGAAAAACACCTTTTCATCGCCCACCCGGAAGGTGAATTCACCGACTTCCACATCAACAAGAGTCTTCCCTGTAGCAAGGAAAGGTCTACCCAAGATAATAGGCACCTCATAGTCCACTTCGCAATCAAGAATCACAAAGTCCGCTGGAAGGATGAACTTATCAACACGAACCAACACATCATCAATAATACCTAATGGTCTCTTCATAATACGATCCTTCATGAACTTTGCATACTCGGGCAATTGTTCCAACGCCTCAACCAATAGCACATTAATGGATAAGCTCTTCATCCTTTCAATAAACTTTTGAATTAGTTCTCACTATTTTTCTTGGTGAGCCTTTGAGGGTATGGAGGAGGAGGCCTTGGCATTGGTGCCTTGGCCATTGGCACTACCAGATCCGGTATGTCAATCACGTGTTCCCTAGACGGTTTCACTTTTTCTTGGGTCTCCTCCACATTTTCATGAATCTCAATTCTCACTTCTTCATTAGCTTTAACCACATTGCTTGGACTTTCACCTTCTTGAATCACTACATCATCATCCACAACTCTCCTTTGGTTTGAGGTTGTTGCCTCTCCACCCTTTCCACTCTGTATGGTTACGGCCATGGCAAGTCCCGTGTTGTTCCCACCCTTAGGTTTCACCACCGTGTCACTAGGTAGTGCCCCCTTAGGGTGAGTGTTTAAAGCTTGCGAGATTTGCCCTAATTGAACCTCTAAATTTCAGACTGAAGTGTTGTGAGAGGCTAGTTGAGCATCGGAGTCGGCATTTTTCTCCATCATCCGTTTGAACATATTTTCAATCTGTACCATCTCATTATTGGAAGAGTTAGAACCATGGGACGGATAAGGAGTCGGGTTGCTTGGTTGTTGATACATCAGGCGCCTTTGAAAGCCCGACCCCTGATTCCCTTGGTTATTATTCCAACCCCCTTAGTTGTTGCCTCCCGAAGAACCTTGATTGTTTCCACCCCAATTTCCTAGGTTTCCTTGATTATTCCAATTGCCTTAATTATTGTTATTGTTCCAATTACTTTGATTGTTGTGCCACCACTCCAATTGCCTTGGTGGTTTTGATTGTTCCAATTTCCTTGGTTTCCTTGAGAACGCCATTGTTGTTGATTCGGGCCTTGAGAATTATTTCTTTGCCCTCGGTAGTTGTTGACATATTGCACTTCTTCTTCTTTCTCATTGTACGAATCACCTTGCTCAAACCCACTATCATTTTGCACAAATTGTTCCGCACGGTTTTGCACTTGTTGACCTTTTTGCCTTCTTTTGTTCATCATCATATTCACACCTTCCATTGCATTCACTTGCTTAGGACCTTGAACTTGTTGAAGTTGAGCTTTGTCTAATTGATTCATTGTGGTCATCAACTCGGCAATTGCTTTCCCATGACCATGCAATTCCTTATGTAGGTGAATCACATTTGGATCACCTTGAGGAACATTAGCTCTACATTGACATGCCGATGAAGAATTATCCATTTCATCCAAGATTTCACAAGCTTCGGCATATGGCGTTGTCATAAAATTTCCACCAGCGAGTTGGTTGACCACGCATTGATTTGTAGTGTTGATCCCCCTGTAGAAGGTTTGTTGGATCATGGATTCAGTCATATCATTATCCGGGAACTCTTTAACCATGGTACGGTACCTCTCCCAAATCTCATGCAAAGGCTCATTGAGTTCTTGCTTGAATGCTAGAATCTCATCCCAAAGAGTAGCCATATGCCCGGGCGAAAGAACTTGGCAATGATTTTTTTTGCCAATTCATCCTATGTATGGATGGAATAGTTTGGCAATCTTTCTAACCATTCCAAGGACTTTCCCCATAGAGAGAAGGGAAATAGCCTCAACCTTAGAGCATCCTCGGAGACGTTGGTCTGTTTGCTCCCCCAACAAGTATCCACAAACCCTTTGAGGTGCTTGTATGCATTTTGACTCGGGGCCCCGGTGAAGAATCCTCGTTGCTCAAGAAATGTAAGAATCACATTGATGATTTGGAAGTTGCCCGCCCTAATGCGGGGCGGGACTATGGCACTTATGTAACCTTCGTTCGGCAGCACCCGGTGTGCAGCCGCTCTTGGTGGAGGTGGGGGAGGGACGATAATATTATCATGAGGCAGTCGACCTCGCCTATTCACTTGAGGTTCAAGAGGAACCCCATCACCTTGGTCATCGTCCACTTCTTCCTCCAATGACAAATCTTCGAGAGGATCATTATTGAGCGCCATTTTTGTACCTATAATCAATTCACAAAAAAGTTAGTAATCTGGAAGGAAAAGAAGACAAGTCACACACAAAACCAAATGTATAGCTAAATCCGTTTTTAGCTCCCCGGCAACGGCGCCAAAAACTGATGTCGCCCAAATTCATACCACTAATTGGGATTGTGAAGCGGTCGATACAATTATAATTACCCAACGTGAGTCGGGCTCGATACCATAGAGAGATTATATTGGATTAGGTATATATCTAGACTAAGTATGTGACATGCCCTAAATTGCACTTCCACATAATTACTTGTTTCTTTCTAATTTTAAATGTTATACTATTGCTTGTAAATGAAAAGCTAAGGAACAATATTTTTGTGTTGGTGTTTTTCAAATTGATAAAAGATCTAGGGTCGTGACTTCTACCTAAGTGGTTACCTAACGGATTGTGGACTTTAGGGAAAGTTTGATTGATCGGGATGTAATATAGCAATCACACGCAATTACCCACTCTATACCTCTCGGCAGTTTGAGTGTTTTTGCCCGATTTGGATTTCTCAAGTCTAAATGGGTAATTCACAAAACTAGTGATAGATGCTCAAGTCGGGTCTTACTATCTCTAGCTTTAACCCATTAATTGGGGCTATCAATTTCTTGAGTTCACCCCAATTCCTTGTTAGTCAAGTTTTCCTAGACTTAGTCTCTCTTTCTCAAGTAGAGACAAGGTCAATTAGGCATGAATCAATGTTTGCAACCACTAATTCTCAAATTCAAGCAAGAACTAGGCAAAATATCTTACTCAATCTCAAACAAGCCATAAATTAAACACCCATTAGGCACCACACTAGGGTTAGGTCACAACCCTAGCTAAGAAATTAGCTACTCATGGATAAAATTGAAGAAACTAAGATTAAACTCATAATAGATGATTAAGAGAAGAAAATCTAATGTTAAAATGATAAAATATTATGAAGTTACCCAAAACAGTAAAGGAAAAACGGTTATCTATTATCAGGTGTTCCAACTTAACCTAAAATGGACAAAAAGATCTATTTATACCAGCTATTATCGGACAAAATTTCCCCTGCGGGGGTTGTGCAGCCGCACAATTTTGTGTGCGGTCTGCACTTTGAAGCTGACTTGACAGGATGGCCTTCTGCGGCCGCATAATTCTGGTGCGGCCGCACTTTTTCTGATTTTGGGGACCGCACATTTCTGCTGTACTCTTGGACTTGAGCTGGACATGGGCGATTTCTGCGGACCACACATTTATGAGTGCGGCCGCATTTTAGCATTATGCGGCCGCACAATAATAGTACGATCCGCACTTCTTCATCCCTCCAAAACACAATCTCTATGAACCTTGTCTTCTGCGGCCGTACAATAATTGTGCGGTCCGCACTTTGTGAAGGAATTTTGACAGTGGCTCTTCATAGTCTGCGGCCGCACACAGTATTGTGCGGTCCGCACTTCACTCTTTTTTGCTTTGTTTTGGTCCTTATCCAATTTTATTCCTTCTTGAGTTGATTTTCATCTGTTTGGCTCATTTACCTATGTTTCTGCAAGAAAGCACATTTCATTAGTTTTCAGAAATACCTTTAAGCTTTTTTGAGCTAAAACGAAAGTAAAAGAGTGCTAATAAGTGGTCAAGATCACTACTTATCACTACACCCTGCACTTCGTGTGTAGATCAAGGAGTTTTTGGACGCAGAGAGTTGATATTTTCCGTAGCTGACCGTTAGAGATATCGAGGTAGCTGCCTAGCGTTTGCAATCCTTGTTTCTCCTTCCTTATTTCGTCTTTCGTTGTATTTGGATCCAAACTGTTATAGTCATTTCATTTCTAGACTGACTATGTATATATGCTCATGGATTAGTGACACCCCGATATAGGGAGCTCTTTTCCGCACTACACTTGTGTTTGATGTTTTACCCCTGTTTATGAAAACTCTGCTTAATTTAAATATCTTGAATTACTTTTCTATTAAATATTGGAAGTACTTTGGAAATGTCGGCTTGCCTAGTACCATCGATAGGCACCATCACGACATGTTAGGATTTGGGTCGTGACAAAGTTGTTGCAAGACTATTTTGGAGCTGCTTGTAAGTTGTCTACATGAGCTACTTGTAAGGTGACTACATAAGCTACTTGCAAGCTGCAAGAGTTTTCTAGAGTTCTGTTGAAACTACCTCCAGGAGCTAGTTGTAATATGCCTACATAAGCTACTTGTGAGCGGCCTACATGAACTACTTGCAAGCTACTTGTTTGTTTGCAAGCTACTCTAGGAAGTCGTAGGAGTAAAAATAGACATTCACAATACAATATATTCATAACACTCCCCCTTGAATATCAGTTGAGAGATAATGTGCCACGCTAAAATTTTGCTAGGAAAAAAATTGTGGGAAAAAATTCTAGTGGAGGAACAAAAATACACATTGTTAGTTGCCTTGTTAAGAACATTATCAGAAAAATCCAGAAGAAATAAATCTTAGTTAAGAAAAAAAAGAGTACAACATATATTTTATTCCTTTTAATTAAAGCATTACCAAAACACTCTTATACGATGGACGCCGATCTTGTATATCAACTTATCAAATGTTGAGGTTGGCGATATCTTTGTGATCAGATTTGCCAAATTATTTTTTTGTACAAACTTGTTGAACATGTATATCATCATTTTCTTAAAATTGCGGATCTTATTAATTTTTAATATTACACAGTTGGCTTTTACAAAAACTTGTACCATTTCTTGCCAACAATGCGCATCTACTTAGAATTGTTCCAACTATTCACATTCTTCTAAAAAACCACATATCACCTTATTCCATCCAACTTCTTCAAAAAATAAAGTTAGCAATTATATACAGCAAAAAGACATGTCAGTATGTCACTCAAGCACACAAATCACATTCAAAATTCCTCTACACATTTAGCTTTTCATCCTCCTGGATGAAAATAGTCTCTATATGAGATTTCCTGAAGCAAAATACTATTAGTAAAACAATACTCAAATTAGTAAAATCAGCAAAAATATTATTTTCAAACAAAACATTTGTATTTAGTTATGGTTCAAATGAAGGTAGGGCTATATTTTCTGGCGGGGTTGGGTTTCCTGATTCATAAGAGCCAATTCCTTATCCATACAAATAAATAGGAAATTCTAACGGTGCATTATATCCCAATTAGGCTCCCATATCTTTGACATAATTGAAAATTCCTCATAATAAATCAATCAATCGTGTAGAGAGATATTTTATCGTTGAAAATCATGCATCATTTCTTGTTGGCCTGATTTTATTGAGCGAGTTTAACTTCTTCAATTGATTTGGTTAGTGATTTCATATAAGCTCACATCTCCTTGGATATTTTAGGTGATGTCCGTCTGCCATGGCTGAAAGGCTCTTCTTCTCCAGATTCTTTCCTTGCTCTGCCATATATTTTTGATAATTAACTTGTGGTGGGTTAGTATTTTGTTTTGATAATCTAATAAACTTTTATGTAAAGAACCAAATAAAGGACCTGATGCGCAACTAGGGAGAAGTATATCGATAGGGGGAACTTGCTGGGAACCTAGTAGCTCATGTGTTACTCTATCACATTTACCTCCCAATTATAAAAGTTTGTCATCATCAAAAAGGAGGAAATTGATGAGTTGTATTCTGTTTTGATGATTTAACAAACTTTTATGTGAAGGACCAGGTTGAGGACCTAATGTATACACAATATCACATGTAATCTATGTCTCCAGGAATTTCGGATCATACAGTGCTGAATGAGGACGGACCAACTAAGGGAACTGATCCCTCATCGGACTCACATATTAAAGTACATGTCAACTTGACAGCTGTAAAAAATTGTGACAAAAAAGGTGACTGCCTACTACTGTTCACGCTACAGTGTAACAACAGTGCAGAAGTCACTTCCTAGTGGTTGAACCTTGTACCTCAAGATTTTGGACATCCTTCATGGAATGTGAAATGTTTGATAATATCTTGAAGCAAGAAGAACAACATATTCACTTGGTCATTTTACTAAATTCTTCATAGCATTGAAGATCTACTCCATTGCTGAAGGCTCAAGTGTGTCAAGAACAAGAAGACAACTCCATTACGGACCAGCTCCACCACGAGTATATGTGTGTCCTTAGTTGAGTTGTAATCTTGTGTTTTGTTCTTCATTGTAACTCCTATCTTTTTTTCTTAGAAGCTTTGTTTTAGGAAGCTCAAAATCATAAAACATCTGTGTTTGTGTTGTGACTAGTGTAATCATAAGTTAAAGTCTTTGTAACTAGTGAGTAACAAAGTGGCTTGTAATAAGTGTATTGCAAGTTAGTGTATTGAAGTCTTTGTAAGAGAGTCATTACAAAGTGGCTTGTAATAGTTGAGATTACAAGTTAGTGAAGTTGAAATCCTACCAGTGTAGGTCGTGGTTTTTGTCCCCTTGAGTTGGGATTTTTCCACGTAAAAATCCAGCGTCTTTTCTACTTGCTGTCTTTGTGTATTTTTGAGGGGACTGGTAGAGAACCGGGTTGCCTTACTGTTTGGTTACAGTCTGTTACTTACGGTGGGAACTGATAGAGAACCGGGTTTTCTATACAGTTTGGTGGACGCTTAGTTTATATCGATTGGTATCAGAGTAGGTTCTTTCTAAAAGGTTAACACCTAGAAATGATCTCTAATGGTTGCTGCACCCAACTTTGAAGAAGGACAATCAACCTATAGACCCCCAATATTCAACGGCCAATACTATGGTTGGTGAAAAACGAGAATGCATGACTTCATTATGGTTGAAGACTCCGCGCTTTGGGACGTGATTTGTGATGGTCCCTTTGTCCCTATGAAGGCTGTTGGAGAGGGAATAAACACTGTTCCAAAGACAAGAAAAGAATACAATGGTGCTGACCGAAAAGCTGTTGAGAAGAACTTCAAGACGAAGAAGATTCTTGTGTGTGGTATTGGACCAGACGAGTATAATCGCGTCTCGGCATGTGAATTTGCCAAGGAAATCTGGGAAGATCTTCAAACGGCTCACGAAGGTACTACTCAGGTTCACTTGGTGAAATCATTCCAACCAATAAGTTAGTCCGGAAGATACCTAGTGTTCTACCAGGTTCCTGGGAGAGCAAGGTTAATGTTATCACTGAAGCCAAAGACTTGCAGAAGCTGGCTATTGACGAGCTTTTGGAAATCTCAAAACTTATGAGATGAAAAGCAAGAAGGATATCGAAAGAAGATAGCCCAGGAAGAAGAAGAACCTGGTTCTCAAGGCTGCCAACAAAGATTCAAGTGGTGATGAATCCCACATGAAGTATCTCACTCAAAGATTCCAAAAGATGATTCAAAGGAATGGTGGCATACCAAGAAGAGGAAATTCGAGCAAGCCTAGAAACTATGATCTATGTCACAAGTGTGGAAAGCCAGGACACTTTATCAAGGACTGTCCACTTCTGAAGCAGGAGCCTTACAAGCACAATTCTGACAAAACGGCTCCTGCTTCAGAAGTGGACAGTCCTTGATAGAGTGTCCTAGCTTTCCACACTTATGACATAGATCATAGTTTCTAGGCTTGCTCGAATTTCCTAAGGGTGAAGTCCCCAACACAAAGTTAGGCAAGCCACTTACCTCGACTGCTCAAATCAACCTGGAATCACGCTCTTGCCACGAGTACCAAACTCCGAATGGCCCGAATCTATTCAAATAAGTTTCATAATGTGAACATAATTACAAGAAACTAGTTCAACAAATAAAATTGAAGCCTAAGCGCGAAATTAGGGAAATTCCCTAAAAAGTCTCCCAGTACCACGACTCAGAATAAGGCGAAAGTCACAAATTCCGAACACCCATTCACTCACGAGTACACTCAACCAAAAATCATCAAAACCCGACGTCGAAATCTCACCCAAAACTCGGATTCTCAATTGGGGAACCTTTCTCTCATTTTCAAACACTTTCCCATCATTTCTCCTTAATTAGATTGAAGAATTCACTATGGATTGATGAAATACAAGGGAAATAGGATTGAGAATCGTTACCTATTGATCTCCTCTTCAAAATCCTCACAGAATCGCCAAATCCCGAGCTCCAATTGATTTTAGAAATTATGAAGTCCAAACCCTCGAATTGCCTATTACTGCCCAGCTATTTCCGCTTCTGCGGCCAATTGGACCGCACCTGTGGTCGTGCACATGCGAAAAATGCGTCGCAGGTGTGCAAACTCATTAATTGGGATGGGGCCGCACCTACGGTACCTGGGCTGCATCTACGGTCCCGCACCTGCGGTCTCCCAGCCGCACCTGCGGACCCAGCCGACTTTGGGCAAAACCGCACCTGCGCAACCCCTTATCACACCTGCATGTCCGCTCCTTTGGCTCCCCTTCCGCAGGTGCGAGACACCAGAACCATCAGCTTCAGCTATAGGCTTAAGTCAAAAATCTTCCCGTTGAGCATCTGAAACCCACCTGAGACCCCTGAGACCTCAACCAAAACCACCAACTAGTCCTAATACCTCATTCGAACTTAGTAGAGCCTTCAAACCACATCACATAACACCAAAATCACAAATTATACATGGATTCAAGCCTAAGAACTTAGAAATTTTCCCAAAATCCACAACGATGCCGAAACACGTCAAAACTATTCCGAATGACCTAAAATTTGACACACAGGTATGACACTACAGACCTACATCCACTCTCGGAATCCCATTCCGAGCCCGATATAAAAATTTCACCTATTGGCCGACATCGCCGAATTTCTAACTTTTGCCAATTCGAGTCTGACTCTACTACAGACCTCGAAATCACATTCCAGACGCGCTCCTAACCTTGAAATCACTCAACGGAGCTAACGGAGTTTACGGAACTCCATTCCGGACCCGTCTTCACACAGTTCCACCCACAGTCCAATTTTTAAGGCTTAACACATAATTAGGGACTAAGTGTCCCAAAACTCTCATAATTTCATAGCTAATCACTTCGGCAAGTCCCAAAAGCAGAAAAAACGTGGGGAAAATAGTTATTAGGTGATCAGGGCTCTAACTCTCAAAATGACCGGTCGGGTCGTTACATTCTCCCCCTCTTAAAACAATCATTCTCCCTCGAACGAGAATAAGACATACCCGAAGATGTGAAAAGATGAGGGTAGTGGCTGCACATATCCTGCTCGGTCTCCCAAGTCGCCTCCTCGACCGGTTGACCCCTCCATTAAACCTTTACTGATGCAATATTCTTCGACCTGAGCTTTCTGACCTGCCTATCCAAAATGGCTACTGGCTCCTCAACATAAGATAGATCCTTGTCCAACTGGCATGAACTAAAGTCCAATACATGAGCCGGATCGCCGTGATACTTCCGGAGCATAGACACGTGGAATACCAGATGAACTCCTACTAGGCTGGGAGGCAAGGCAAGCTCATAGGCAACCTCCCTAACATGCCGCAATATCTCAAAAAGGCCAATGAATCTCGGACTCAGCTTACCCTTCTTCCCAAACCTCATGACGCCCTTCATAGGCAATACCCGAAGCAAAACCCGATCACCAGCCATAAATGCCAAATCACGAACCTTCCGGTCCGCATAACTCTTCTGCCTGGACTGATCTGTGCGAAGTCTCTCCTGAATCACCTTCACCTTGTTTAGGGAATCCTGGACCAAATCTGTACCCAACAATCGGGCTTCTCCCGGCTCGAACCATCGACTGGAGACCGACACCGCCTACCATACAAAGCCTCATACGGTGCCATCTGAATGCTGGACTGGTAGCTGTTATTATATGCAAACTCTGCAAGTGGAAAGTATTGGTCCCATGACCCTCGAAACTCCATCACACATGCACAGAGCATATCCTCAAGAATCTGAATCGTGCGCTCGGACTGCCCATCCATTTGATGGTGAAAGATTGTGCTCAGCTCCACCCTGGTGCCCAACTCCTGTTGTACGGCTCTCCAGAACTGTGATGTGAACTGCATACCTCTGTCTGAGATGATAGATACTGGAATACCGTGAAGGCGGACAATCTCTCTGATATAAATCTCAGGTCAGCACCGGAATAAAATGATCTGACTTGGTCAACCGATCCACGATCACCCAAACAACATCGAACTTTCTCAAAGTCCGTGGAAGTCCAAATACAAAGTCCATAGTGATCCGCTCCCACTTCCACTCTGGAAGCTCAATCTTCTGAAGTAATCCTCCTGGTATCTGATGTTCATTTTTAACTTGCTGACAGTTGAGAAACTTGGCCACAAATTCCACTATGTCCTTCTTCATCCTTCTCCACCAATAGTGTTGTCGCAAGTCCTGGTATATCTTCACGGAACCCGGATGGATGGAGTACCGCGAGCTATGGGCTCTTCCAAAATCAACTCTCGAAGCCCATATACATTGGGCATACAGATCCGCCCTTGCATCCTCATCACGCCATCATCATCTATAGACACATCTTTAGCATCGGCTCGTCGAACCCTGTCTGGAAGAACCAGAAGGTGGGGGTCATCATACTGGTGCTCTCTGATGCGATCATAAAGGGAAGATAGACCAACCACACAAGCTAATACCCGTCTAGTCTCCGAAATATCCAACCTCACGAACTGGCTGGCTAAAGTCTGAACATCTAAGGCTAAAGGCCTCTCAGCCGTTGGAAGATATGCCAAGCTCCCCAAAGTCTCCGCCCGACGACTCAAGGCGTCGTCCACTATATTTCCCTTCCCCAGGTAGTATAATATGGTGATATCAAGTCTTTAAGTAGCTCCAACCACCTCCACTGACGTAGATTAAGGTCCTTATGCCTAAACAAGTGCTGCAAACTCCAATGATCAGTGAAAATCTCACAGGGAACACCGTACAAATAATGACGCCAGATCTTCAGGGCGAGAACAATAGCTGCTAACTCGAGGTCATGAACTGGATAATTCTTCTCATTCACCTTCAACTGCCTAGACGTGTAGGTAATCACCTTACCGTCCTGCATCAATACTGCTCTAAGGCCAATCCTCGAGGCATCACAATAGACAGTGTAAGACCCCGAACTCGTAGGCATCACTAACATTAGGGCCGTAGTCAAAGCTATCTTGAGCTTCTGAAATCTCTCCTCACACTCCTCGGTCCACCTGAACGGAGCACCCTTTTCGTTCAGTCTGGTAATAGGTGCTGCAATAGATGAAAATCCCCCTACAAAGCGACGGTAGTACCCTGCCAACCCAAGGAAACTACAGATCTCTATAGATGATGACGGTCTAGGCCAACTCTGCACCGCCTCCACCTTCTTCGGATCTACCTTGATCCCATCATAAGACACTATGTGGTCCAAGAATGCCACTGAACCAAGCCAGAACTCACACTTAGAGAATTTTTCTTACAATATCTTCTACCTCAAAGTCTGAAGCACGGTCCTCAAGTGTTGCTCATGATCTTCCCGTGATCGGGAATACACCAGGATGTCGTCAATAAACAAAATGATGAAGGATTCAAAATAAGGCCGGAACACACTGTGCATCAAATGCATAAAGGCTTCTGGGGCATTGGTCAACCCAAATGACATGACAAGAAACTCATAGTGACCATATCTGGTTCTGAAGGTAGTCTTCGGGATGTCCGGCTCCCGAATCTTCAGCTGATGATAGCCAGATCGCAAGTCAATATTGGAGAAAACTCTAGAACCCTGTAACTTGTCGAATAAATCATCAATGCGAGGCAACGGATACCTGTTCTTCAGTGTAACCTTATTCAGCTATCGATAATCAATATACATACGCATAGAGCCATCTTTTTTCTTCACAAGTAGCACTGGAGCACCCCAAGGTGATTCACTGGGCCTGATGAAAACCTTATCAATCAACTCCTGTAACTGCTCCTTCAACTCAGGAGGAGTCGTACAGTAAGGAGGAATAGAAATGGGCTGAGTGACCAGCAATAAATCAATGCCAAAACCAATATCTCAGTTAGGCGGCATACCCGAAAGATCAGCTGGGAATACATCAGGAAAGTCCCTCACTACTGGAACTGACTCAACTGGAGGGGTATCAACACTAGTATCTCTCACATAGGACAAATACGCATCACACCCCTTCTCAACCATCTGATGAGCCTTAAGAGATGAAATGACCCTGCGGGGAGTATAATCTAAGGTACCTCTCCACTCTAATCTCGGCGAGCCTGCCATAGCCCGCATCACGGTCTAAGCGTGACAATCAAGAATAGCATAATGGGGCGGCAACCATTCCATGCCTAAAATAAAATCGAAATCTACCATGCTGCGTAATAACAAATCAGCCCGGGTCTCAAAACCACTAAGAGTAATCAAACACGACTGATATACGCAATCCACAACTGGAGAGTCTCCCACCGGAGTAGATATATAAACAGGGGAACTCAAAGAATCCCGAAATATCCCCAAATGTGGAGCAAAATAAGAGGACACATATGAGTACGTAGAACGTGGGTCAAATAATACTGATGCATCCCTATGACAGATAGGGACAATACCTGTGATGACTGAATCTGAAGCAACGGTCTCGGAACGGGCTGGAAGGGCATAGTATCTGGCCTGACCTCCTCCTCTAGGGATACCTCTACCTCACCAACCTCCACCTCGAGCTGGCTGAGGAGGTGGAGTGGCAGCTGGGGCTGGAAGAATAGCTGGAGGACCCGGCGGAGCACGTGGAGGCTGATAAGAATGTGAAGGTGCGCCCCTCATGGCTCTAGGGAAATCTCTAATCATGTGACGAGTGTCACCACACTCAAAACAACCCCTCGGAGGACTCTACAGCTGAGACTGAATAGGGGCTGGCCTGCTGGGCTGGCTGGTAATGGCACCTCGAAATGGAGGCATACTGGATACTGGCGGTGCATAATAGGACTCCTGAGGTCTAGGAGGAACTGGAATACCGCTGGCTGCTGGAGCTGAATGAACAGGGCGACCCACAAATCCCTTACCGTAGCATGTTGATGGTGCACGAGCTCCTGAAAAATGGCCAGTCTCTCGAGACCTCTTGGCCTCTCTCTCCTCTAGGTCTCGGGCAAACATGCCCTCTACTCTCCTGGCAATACTCACTGCCTGCTGATAAGTGATATCCATCTCCAATTCTCTGTCCATACTGGTATGAATACTAGGGTGAAGTCCCTCAATGAAGTGTCGAACCCTCTCTCTGATTGTGGCAACCAAGGCTGGTGCATGCCGAGCCAACTCACTGAAACAGACTGTATACTTTGATACAGCCATAGTACCCTGGCGCAAATGCTCAAACTCTGCGCGCCAAGTATCACTGAGGCTCTAAGGGACATACTCTCGCAGGAACATCTCTGAAAACTGAGTCCAAGTGAGTGAGGCTGCCTCGACCAGACTATTCAGCTCATAGGCACGCCACCACTGATATGTCGCTCCCCTCAGCTGGAAAGCGGTGAAAGAAGCCCCACTGGTCTCCACAATGCCCATAGTGCGGAGAATACGATGACACTCTTCAATAAAACCCAGAGCATCCTCTGAAGCTAGTTTGCTGAAAGTAGGTAGGTGGTACTTCTTGTACCTCTCAAGTCTGAGTTGCTCTGCCTCAGAAGCAACTGCCCTGGTTTTACGCTGTACCGGAGCCACTGGGGGCATAGGAATATACTCTGGGGTCTGATCAACATGGCCCCTCTTCTCAGGAGTGCGAGTTTCGGGAGTTTGTTCCCCTCCCCCGACCTGAGATGTAGCATGAGCTATCAGAAGTAGTCTAGCCTGGGCTAGAAGGCTGAACATGCTCATGAACTGAGCCAAAGTCTCCTGGAGGGCTGGAGCAGCAATAAGGACCTCCTGTGCCGGCTCCCCAGCTGGAGCTGCTGTAGGCTCCTTTGTCGCTGCTCTCGCCGGTGCTCGGGCTGCACCGCATGCTCCTCTTCTACCCCTACCCCTGCCTCTGGCGGCTCTGGCTGGGGGCGGGGGTGTCTGGTCGATCCGTCCGGTACCATCTGTGAGAGAGAATAGAATAGAGTTTTAGAATTTTTTTTTGATGTCAATAACTAGCAAGATAAGGAAATCAAAGAAATATGATCGTTCTTAACAATTACATAGCCTCCCGAAGATAGATACAGACGTCTTCGCACCGATACGCGAGACCCTAATAAACCGGCTTGTGACTTGTGACTCCTATGAACCTAGATGATCTGACACCAACTTGTCACGACTCGATTTACCCTCCGAAGGTGTCGTGACGGAACCTAGTCTCTACGACTATGTAAGCCCACTATAAAGGGAAAAATTGAATTGAAACACATGCATTAAAGGGGATAAATGGTACTTGAGAATTTCTTACCTCATACGGCTCAACAGTCATTTCTTTTGGTGTCCCAGCTCGGCTCATAAAAAAATATAACTTCCCAAAACCCGAAATGTCACAGATAGTCACAAGCTTCTAAGACTACTGTAGCTCTAACAAAAACCGGAAAGTACATAAGAACATCTCTACAAGATAGAATGGAAGGAGACTCAGAGGATTCTACGGTCGCGGCAGAAATACCTTGCAGTCTCCTAGAATCAGCAGGAGCGACTAAAAGCGAGGCTGATAGATCGTACCTGGATCTGCACACGAAAAACATGTGCAGGAAAGGGCATGAGTACCCCATATTTGGTACCCAGTAATTGCCAAGCCTAACCCCAGTCAGGTAATGACGAGGCCAGGTTAAGGCTCTACTGGATTTCTATGTAAATCAATTTAAAAACGTACAAAGATAGGTAATGTATACAGTAAAATAGTTTTAAAAAAAAACAACATAAGTCCTACAGTAAAGAGAGGTCTCGGCTCAACACAATATATATCACAAAGTGGAATCTCCCGGGATACCGTCCCGTAGTTCCAAATGATTATGCAGTACAGGGGGATCTCCCGGAATACGTCCGTAGTCCCAAAATAAATATGCAGTATAGGGTGATCTCTCGAAATACGTCCGTAGTCCCAAAATAAATATGCAGTACAGGGGAATCTCCCGGAATACGTCCGTAGTCCCAAAATAAATATGCAGTACAGGGGGATCTCCCGGAATACGTCCGTAGTCCCAATTTAAATATGCTATGCAGGATGAATGACAAGCATAATATCGAAATCACACGGTTTATGCTAATCACAGATAAGGCATATAAGGGCTTAACTAATCATGGCGCACATAAAATAAAGTATACAATTAAGCACGTAAGCATGCTTTCCTTATCTAAACGAAACAATATATCATATGAGAGAAAGTTCATAGAAGAGAAAACAATTTTATTTTAGTAAGGAAGAAAAATGAGATTTTTGAAACAACGGCCCATGTACATACTCGTCACCTCACGTACACGGCGCCCACACAACATTTAGCATCAAATATCCTAAGGGGGAAGTCTCCAACACAAAGTTAAGCAAGCCACTTACCTCGACTGCTCAAATCAACTGGGAATCACGTTCTTGCCACGAGTACCAAACTCCGAATCGCCCGAATCTATTCAAATAAGTTTGATAATGTGAAAATCATTACAACAAACTAGTTCAACAAATAAAATTGAAGCCTAAGCGTGAAATTAGGGAAATTCGCCAAAACGTCTCCTGGGTCCACGACTTGGAATCGAGCAAAAGTCACAAATTCCAAACACCCATTCACTCACGAGTACACTTAACCAAAGATCATCAAAACCCGATGTTGAAATCTGACTCAAAACTCGAATTCTCAATTGGGGGAACTTTCTCTGATTTTCAAACACTTTCCCATCATTTCTCCCTAATTAGATTGAAGAATTCACTGTATATTGATGTAATACAAGGGAAATAGGATTAGGAATTGTTACCTATTGATCTCCTCTTCAAAATCCTCACAGAATCGCCAAATCACGAGCTCCAATTGATTTTAGAAATTAAGAAGTCCAAACCCTCGAATTGCCTATTTCTGCCCAGCGATTTTTGCTTCTGCAGACAATTGGACCGCACCTTCAAAAAATGCATTGCAGGTGCAAACACTCATTAATTGGGATGAGGCCGCACCTTTGGTACTTGGGCCGCATCTGCGGTCCCGCACCTGCGGTCTCCTAGCCGCACCAGCGCAACCCCTTATCGCACCTGCGTGTCCGCACCTGCGGCTCTCCTTCTGCAGGTGCGAGACACCAGAACCAGCAACTTCAACTATAGGCTTAAGTCAAAAATCTTCTCGTTGAGCATCCGAAACCCACCCGAGGCCCCCAAGACATCAACCAAAACCACCAATCAGTCCTAATACCTCATTCGAACTTAGTCGAGCCTTCAAAGCACATCACATAACACTAAAATCACAAATTATACATGGATTCAAGCCTAAGAACTTAGAAAGTTTCCCAAAATCCACAATGATGCCGAAACACGTCAAAACTATTCTGAATGACCTAAAATTTGACACACATTTCACAAATGACACCACAGACTTACAACCACTCTCGGAATCCCATTCCGATCCCGATATCAAAATTTCACCTATCGGCCGAAATCGCCGAAATTCTAACTTGCGCCAATTCGAGCCTGACTCTACTACAAACCTTGAAACCACATTCCGGATGCGCTCCTAACCCCGAAATCACTCAACGGAGCTAACGGAGTCGACAGAACTCCATTCCGGACCCGTCTTCATACAGTTCCACCCACGGTTTGATTTCTAAGTCTTAACACATAATTAGGGACTAAGTGTCCCAAAACTCTCCGAATTTCATAGCTAATCACTCTGGCAAGTCCCAAAAGCAGAAATAAACATGGGAAAAACAGTTATTAGGGGATCGAGGCTCTAACTCTCAAAACGAGTCGGGTCGTTACATTACTACTCCTTAATAACAGTTGTACAATTGGCAACTAAACTCTATCTTCATGACTCATACCCAGAGGTGGTAAAAAATAAGAGTATCTTCGCACTTTAATGAGTATCCTGCAAAATAGTAATTTGGAGACTGATGTGTTTACTACTTCTGAACATGACTGAGGTACTTTGACTATTTAAGAAAAGGTAAAAAAATTCACCTTTGCAATTGGTGTGATGAACTCTACCAAGAAAGATGGAACTTTTCGCAACGATGGCCAAAAGTGTGGATGAAATTAATTAAAGGACCCATTGCTATAAACGAAGATGTAATATGCATAGATAAATTGAATGACATCAGTAACCAAAATCTAATGTGAACCAGCACTTGGCCTTGAAAATAGACTCTATATACAAATAAAAACAGAGAGACAATGATGTAAATTAAGCAAGGGACAATGCGAGGAAGAAGTTGCAACACTGTAAGTAATAAGTATAGGTGAAACAAAGGAAACTCGATTGTAACAAATACTTCAGTATACATAGTGCAAAGGCAACCCAGCATATAGACCTTATTGTGCGTAAGATTACTCTTTGAACTCAAGAGATACATATACTATACAAAAGAATCATCCCTTGAGATATTATGAGAAAAAATCATGAAAACTCCATGAAATATACAACCAAAAACCTCAGCAAAACATAGCCCAAAACACCAATTTCTAGCAGTAAAAACGCAGCAGCAGCAGCTGTTTGAGGAGCACAAAAATTGTTCCTTTTCACAACCTTCTTCTTCCACCTTAAACCCACACAAACCAGCTGTAAACTCCACCTTAGAACAACTCCAAAATACTCCAAAAAGCTGCGAAAATCAGCAGCAAACAGTCCGAAACGCTGCGACTTTCTCACCCAAAACAGTCCAAAAATTCCAACTGAAACCTGCAGCCGAAATCGCTCAAAAACAGTCCAGAAATCTGGACCAAGAGCAGTCAAAACTTAGCGAAAAACGGCCATAAGATCTGCCGCAAAACTCACCCCAAAACGTCACTCAAAACAGCCCCCATAACTTCTGAAAATCAGCCAAGAACGTAGCTTAAATTCTTCCAAAACGCAGTAGAAAAATGACCTACAAATATCCATGAAAGCACACCTAAATCCAGCCCCAAAACAGCTGCGAAAAAAGTCCAAATTGCTGCTAGTTCCAGCTCAAAAATAAAAATACTAAAACTAAATACATAATGACACATGTAATTACTTTCGTTGATATCAAAATAACAATATTTGATACACAGGTAATTACTTATGCAACTGCATAATTCCCCATCCTTATTCTCTATGGGATGCCAGATCAAGTTATGGTCTACATTTTTTTACAGCTAATCTTCAACATACTAATTTTAACAATTAAACAGTACATATAAGCATGTGTACTGAATCGCGAAGTAGCAACACAGAGAATAACACCTTTTATTCGCTCAATTCAATGCCGCATAACGTAATATTTAGAAATTAAATATAGAAAATGGAGAAATGGACCTTTGAGAAACTGGGCTTGGGATTTCCTTGATGGACCACCACCATTAAACGACATCACTGCACTTGGCAAAATAAGGTTTGTGAATGGAAAAGACGGCCCGAATTAAAGTTAGAATATTAATGGGTGCGGAATCCAAGTAGGTCATTTTTGCACAAGTAGAACGAAAATAGGTCCAAAAAAAAATTAAGAACGGAT